>APFE030630838.1:128402-174928 GCA_000404065.3 Pinus taeda | reverse complement strand
GGTTCGAAACGCGTCGACAAAGGTCTCTTTCATGTGATTTATGCCGAAGCTCTTCTTATAACTATGATGAATCACAGAAGCCTCAATTCTACAAGAGAAGGGTACCTTCCAGGATGTAGGTACAAGTGGAAAGGATGCAGGGGTGGAAATAGAGGAAATTGAGTAGGAGCATGAGGACCCCCTCAGTGATGTAGGAGTACCAGAGGAGTCACCTTTCATTTTTAGAAGGAGATACACAACTATGACAGGAAAAAGGAAAAATAAGAAGGTGGTTAAGCCCAAGGGCATAGAAACACTTGTCCTCACTAATGAGGACATCAAAAAGATCAAAGAGAAGGTCCAGGATATCACAATGGAGACCTGGGATAGAATTGATGATCGATATAGAATGATCTTGAATGTAGTACATAAAGGCATGAACAAGCTGAAGGCGTTGTTGTAAGTAGAAAAACAACCAGAAAAAATAACTTAGTCACTTTAGAGAGAGGAAAGAATAGAAACACAATTTAGCATTAGAATTGTGTAGGTGCCAGCAGGGGAACTTCACTGGTACTCACCAGAGGACAAAGAGTGAACTAAAGTATGTAATAATGTCAACATAAATATTTCCACACTTCCCATTCAAATGGTGCATGGATTCCATCAAATTTTAAAAATTGAGGTGAAGGAGTGGGAGAAACGAACCTCGAGGATGACAATGTAGACAGAAAAGGAGAATGTTGCACTGAAGAAGCAAATGGAGGAGGCGGCTAACCACAAAGATGAAGCAATTAAGCGATAAGAGTAGTTAGCACATATTTCATTAAATTTTGAATTAAAGAGCGGATCTAGAATTTAAAAATGACTAAAAAATGCACTATAGTGACGTCCTTGCAATAAAAAATTTCTAGTTTTAATGAAATATGTGTTAGTTGGAAAAATCCATCCAAGAGAGTTTCAACATAGTCCCAGATGTGAAGATTGGTGATGAGGAACCACTAGAAGAAAAGGTTGCAAAGCTCACCCTAGCGATCAAGGAATCCAATAACACATTGGCAAAGCTAAAATTTGAATATGAAGTGCAGATTATAGAGCTACAAATAAGGATGCAACTAACCACGCCACCAGAAGTATGGGAGTAAAGACATAAATATTTATAGTCAATGTTGAAAGGAATATTTGATGTAGTGGCGGATTGTGGGACATTATTGGATGACATGATGCAGATTCAGACCTCATTACAGGAGGATCCAAACATTTAGAAAGTTGAGGAAGAATTATGAGTGAAACAGAAGTAACATGATGAGATCCTGGAAGTTATAAAGACCTTACTAGTCTTCTAGAGACTTGACAACATTATTGAAGGGAAGAACCTCCAAAAGAATATAGATGAGCTTCAGAGGAAGGAGAAAATATTACACTCACAGACTCAGCTATGGAAGGATGAGGTGCTCAAACTGTCTCTTACAGTGGATGACAAGCTCGAAGAATTGAATAAAAGAGAATTAGAGATACTGCAGAATGCTGTTGGCCTAACCACAGATGCATTTATAGAATAGATGTGCAAACACGAGAAACAAATGGAAGAGACAGTCCAACTGTACAATCCAATATACAACATAATTGCAATGAAGATCAAGGGAACCAAAGCTAAGTGACTCGGGATGAGTCATGGGTGAGTGTTGGGGGCCTGTTGGGCCTAACCCAACTTGGTCCAAGTTTTGGGTCAAATACTACGCATTTTAGGAGTGGAGTGTGCAGATCCGACGAAGTTATATTCATCGCGCGATGTTTTAGGGACTTTAGGGTGGGTCAAAGCCCCTTAGTTTGTAAGGAGTTTTGGGTATTAGTCATTTTTTTTTGGATCCATGGTATGTCAACCATGGTTTTTGTAATGATATAATGTATATAAAGAGATGTAATACTTTGTAATAGAGTCAGGTCATGACAGAAGATCATAAGTGAATTATATTCTTTGTCTAGAGTATGTATTTTGGGAAGGCTCCGCAACTAAGTGTGAAAATCACCTGCAGCTGGGTGGGTAAGTCGAAAAAGAGAATGTATTAAATATCATTATCAATAAATAAGAAGTTTTGGTGAAGTATTGTGTATCTTTATGTGTTCATTCTCTGTTTTTGTTATTATCGTTATGAAATCCTTTTACTGAATTGCTTGGAAGAATACATGTTATGTTGCATTTTGTTATTTAATGCGATAAGGGTAATTCCGTAAAGATAATCATTAACGTGAAGTTTTTTATGTACATGAAGTTGTAGGAATGTAGAAAACATATGTTAGTACACGGACAGAAAAACGCGCATATCCCTCTGGTTGCAGAACGCTATTTCTGCGGCCATCCATAACCACTTTGGGTGAGACTATTATCTGCTTGTGGGTTGTTTCCAAAAGGGCCAGTGGTTAAGGGTTTTGCTGGTGTGTAACACACTCTAAACCTGGGTCAAGCCCCCTTAAAAGCAATAGCTTTGACTACTTCTTCTGCTGTTGATGACTGTTTCGGCTCCACTATGACTTCATGTGCCCCTATTTCTATCACCGACCTTCGACAACTACTAGATCTTAGCAGATCCCTTCTCTTTCCTCCACTTCATTCTCAAAAACTCTCAATTGGTCACATTTGGTCAAAACATGTCAAAATTTATCCGCAAAACAAAGGACCCAATAGGCCTCGACTACAGTGAATTGACTCATCCTCGAGTCAATCATTTGTTAGTGATTTTGGTGCTTCTTATTCCATTGCTTCTACTAGTGGTACTCCTTCTTGGTCTACTCCTTCAAATGAAGGACCCAACTTTGGGACAAATTGGATGGCGAGAATTTTAAATTGTGCCTACTAGATAAGGGATGACTGCCATGAGCTTGTGAGAGTTCTATCTTGTTCGATGAAATGAGTAGTGAGTTCAACCATTGGTTGAGGTTGTCTTGTCATTAGGATAGCATTCCATTGAGTTTCTACTACTGCACTTATCTACTATATTTTCTGGAAGTGGAATTGTGTAGGTGGATTGATATTATGTAACAAAGTTTTTTTGTTTTGTGATTCGTCCTCAATTTAATGGATTTGTTTTTCGAGGATGTCCATCTTTGCAAGAAACTCCTTTTCCTGGTTGAGTTCTGATGTGGTGAGGGCTTCATTGAAGAGCTGATTAGATTGTTAATGTAGAGAGTATACCAACTAATTTTTCTTTACAAGGAATCCTGACCAGTCTTGAACTTGAGAAAAGAGTTCTTTAGCTTCCCCCATATCTTGTATAATAGAGGCTTTCATACAAACCGCTTCAATTATTTTCTTCTCGATTTCTCTGGAATATTGGGTTATTGAATCTGGGAGCACCCTTTGGGTGGTGACAATAGTTATGTGAAGCTCTTTATTTGTTGAGAAGAGGTTGGTTCATGCAGTTTTGATATGATCACAAAAATATGAAAGAGTGCAAGCTTAAAAGTCTTTTGGTGCATTTGGTACTAATTCGGCAACTGTGGGCCAAATTTCATGGAACTTTGCACTGATCTCACCAATATGTTGTTGTAGCTCTTAGTTGTCCTAGAGAATTTTATCTAGTCAGTTACAGTAGAAATAATTTTTTGTTATTTTTTCTCATGTTTCACTATAAAATTGTTGTGTGACACCTATGCTTGGTGTGCAACCATTTGAATAAAAGTAAAAATATGACCAAATGTGGAGGTCATAAAGTGTCATAGTAGCAGGTCAAGGATATTTAGTTTGTTGTTGTTATCCACTGGCAACCAATTTCTCATATTACTCTTGGGGTGAAGTATCCCACTGTAAGGTCTCAATGATGTGGGCATTGATATGGTTTGGACTAGACTGTGGTGGTGAAAGTGCGATGGGGTTGGGTGGTACCCTGGATATCAAAGATGATAGGTTGACTAGTTGTTATTTATGGGCTTGGTGCTAGTAGAAAGGACAAAAAAAATATGTATTAAACAACTCTGTGTTTGAAGGGGGAATGACGAGTGACTCTTTGGTAGTGTCCATAATGGACTAGATTATAGAGTCTACTTCCATTTCATTCTCAGTATCGAGAAGATTGTTGGATGAAGGAATTTGTGAGATAGTGGAAGAGGGGGAGGCTATTTGGGGTGATGGATTATGTGACATTGGGGACACAATGGAGGTGGATGATGGGTTTTCCTAAGTGTGTTGGTATGGTATTGTGGTTCCTCATCAGTGGGATCGACAACTTGGGCAGAAGTAAATATAGTTGGTTTCCTAGGAATTGATGGTGGGCTAGTGGCAATTAGGAAAGTATCCTGGATGGTGGGTTTAGTATGAGAGTGGGTGCCATGGAGGGAATTGAAGGAATGAATAGGATGAAGGGAAAAGCAACAATTTGAGTAACATTGAGAAATTCAGAAAATGAGGGAATGGGACCTACTGGTGCCTCAAGATCGTCTAGAGTATTACAAAATGACATCATAATTGCCTCGAGCTTCTTCAGTAATGGATTCAGTATCTCTTCTGCCACTCACTTTTGGTAGGCGGAAGGGGGTTTCGCCGGGAAGTGGCCTAGGCAGCATCCCTTGAAAATAAATATGTTTTCTTTCCATCTCAAATTTCTCCAACAATATCAGGCCAGGATATGAATTCATTGTGGAATGCCTCTTTTGAGAGAATGTAGGGCTTAACACACATTTAGAACATGTCCATATTGATGCACTTAGGGCGAATCCAGGTGCTTCTATGTCACACACAATACCATATGAAATGCGAGTATTCATCTAGAAGAAATGGTTGGATTTTGGGGTTGGCATTGGTGACAACTAACATCTTTTCATACCACCCTATGAAAGAAGCCTCATTAATTTTCTTGTTTTTGGGGTCCCTTAAAGTCTGCCATAGTAATTATCTCAGCACTAGGGCCTAGTCCTCGGCAACATGCACTATATCTTTGCCTTCTCGTGGGCACCACTTCACCATAGATAAGGAAATGACAAGCTACCCATCTATGAAATATGTTTCCCTCTTGTACACATCTTTGGACACTTCAAAGATCTCATTCAACAAATAACTACACAAATTTAATTGTGCACCTTTCTCACAAGCTTCCACCACTAAAATGGTGTCGAAGGTGCACTCGCCCTTTGATTAAGGGCACATTATTTTTCCAACAACTATATAGTGGGAAAATTTGATGGTGGGTTCATTAATTGTCTCAATAAGGACTTCCTTACCACCATGCTGAGTATCATACTTATTGTATTAGTTGTTTTCGCACGTCTTCTTTCCCTGCTTGGAATAATTTTGGAATGCAGATGATGCTGTGTCCCCTCTAGTGGATACTCCTACCAATTTTTGAATGTCACTGGAATGTATGGGGTACTCTTAATCACGCCAGAGAGAACCTTGATGCATCCAACTGATAAGGAATTCAGTGCATTTCATTATTGCTCTTGAGGTGCTGAACATTGGTAAAGTTAAGAAAATTCAATAGCCTAGACCTTTGTCTGCCTCTCGAATCCTATTTTATTCTAGATGAATGGATTCCATCTGTTTTGGTCATGGCCTCTCACTTGAGTGGAGGGAAATGGAAGGAATTTGATAGGTCATTATCCACAAGTGTGGCCTTGTCATATTTCCCATGGAGATTCTCAATTTCAATGACTCTAGAGTTAGGTGTAGGTGTGGAATAGAGATTTGGTGACCTGAGTCATGGTTGCAATTCAAAAACTATACACAATAGACACATGGGTCTATATTTGGGATGAGGACCAAAGGAATTTTTCATAGAAGCTAGACTGAGAAATTCGACCACCTATGCTTTGATAACGAAGAACTTATCATTGCCATGCAAAATAGATAGAAATACATGACACATCATTTTTTATTAGGCTTTTTAACTAATTAATATGACAACTTCGTACACTTGATTCAAATCGTGGAAATAAGGGTGACTATGACTTGGAGTTGACCTAGATGATGTGAAAATTGAAAAGGAGGGTGACCATGATGGTTAATTATGATGATATGATGACAAGTTCCTAAAATATAATAACCATATCATGTCAGAGATAGTATAAGAGATATGTAGTCCAAATTCAAAATGACATAGGGAATTATTATTAATTATTATGGATAGGACGATTGCCACGTGCAACTCCTCGATCATAATTGGTTGCGGAGGGAGGCACTCGAATGATGTAACTAAAATAACTGACAAAAATTTATTCATGATTGACACAACTAAGATAACTAACGAAACTAAAATAACTAGCACAACTAAAAAGACTAAAACAAATAAAATAACTAACTGACTTTACCTAAACGTAACTCTGATTTTATTTCATATGTCAAATAAATTTGATGTAGAACTGATTGTGCCATGGAAGGGATTTAGGCATGCACCATTCACCCAACTAGGTAATAGGACTCCATTTAGTTGTGAAAGTTCTACAAAGTCAGATTATTTTACTTTTGCAACAATGAATGGTCCTAACCAATGCATTCTCAACTTGCAAGGATGCTTTAGGAACTTTTTGTCATACAAAAGAACCTAATCCAATTACAAAGGACTTCTTCTTTGTGTGTCACTCATGCCATGCTTTCTACCTCTCCTTCTCAACATCATGGTGGAAATTGACCAGAAATCGAGCCTTATCCAATTCCTAGAGCTCATCGAACAACTTCATAATGGATTCATCCTTTGACATGTGTTTGGCCTGTGAAATGAAAAGGTTGGGTAGGATGAATTTGGTGGGTACTACGACTTCTTGCCCATAAACAAGATGGAATTACATATACTTCCATGGGAGATTGATGGTTGTACGATATGCACATCACATGACCAACACCTAGTTGTCTTAGTCATCTCGGTTAGTAGAGCATATCTTAATGAGGCCTCTTTCTAGGATTTTGTTAAAAGCTTCCACAATGCCATTTTCTTAGGGGTGGTAAGGGCCACTCTTATGGTGTTGGATCATCAAGTTTTGCAATAGTGAGTTGACTGTCTCACTAGTCACTTGTGAGGTTTCGAGGACACCCAAACTGAGTGATAATGTTCTCAAAGATGAACTTGGCGATGATGTTTGCACTGCAATAATTGACTAGAGGAACTTCATCCCATTCGGTAAGGTAATCTATCGAAGTGATAATGTAACTAGCATGGGAGTGATGTGTTGGTGGAGTAATGGGCCCCATAAAGTCTATTGCCCATTTCTCAAATTCCTGGAGTGCTCGTATTAGCTGCAAAGGAAGCTAATCTCGATGTGATGACCTTCCCATGCATTGGAAAACATCACATTTCTTAGCGTATTCTTTTGAATCTTGAAAAAAGTGTGGGTCACTAGAGTCCTTCATGTATTACTTTTATCGTGGTGGATTTCCAACCCATATGTCCACCCACAACTCTCCAATGGAATTCCCTTAGAACATCCTGTTTCTGAAGATCGATGACACACCCTCATAATATCTGGTCAAGGCCCATCTTGTATAATTATCTTGTGATCAATTGGTAATATGTAGCTTGAATTAGCATTTGCATTCACTGTGTTGCCATGTACCCCTCTAGACATTTCCCTATGGATAGGAACAATGCAATGTCCTACAAGTAGTCTGTATGGCCTCAACTCGAAACATATTAGCATCTAGTGGTTGATCGTCTATTGACCCCCAACTTCATCTGATTTTAGCTGGGAAAGATGATCAGGAACCACATTCAACCTTCCTAGTGTAATGATTACTTCAAATGTGAACTCCTAGAACAATAAAAGCCATCTACAAATCCTTCCTTTGAGAACAGGCTTGTTCACTAAGTACTTCAATGCAAAGTGATCAGTAAAAAAATGTTAATGCCACCCATGATATATTGTTAGAACTTCTGTAGTGAGCACACCATCATAAGTGCTTCAGGCTTAGCTGTCATATATTTATTTTCCACCATGGGTATTTTTCCTCTAGTAAAGTAGATTAGGTGATCAGGGTTACCATCTTATGGCTAAGCGAAAACAACTGCCAAAGAGATTCCAGATGCATCGATATGGACATGAAATTTCTTGTTCCAATCTAGATAAACTAGGATTGGTGTGCTTGCTAAATTTTCCTTTAGTAAATTGAAGGAAACTTCACATTCATTGGACCAGGAAAACATTTCAAATTTATTCAATCAAAATTCTAGTGGTGCGGTGATCGAGGCATAGTTGCGGATGAACTTGCGAAAATATCATGTGTCGTTGAGGGTTGATCTTAGATGGTTAACACTTATCAAGGGAGGCATATTCAATATTACAATGACCTTGGTAGGATAGACACACACCTCTTCCATGCAAACTATGTGCCCCATAATTGTTCCAAAGGGGACAAAAAAAATGCACTTTTCAAGTTTAAGGGGATTTGCAACTTTCTGCAACGGTGAAACATCACTCTGAGAAAACTAAAGTTTCTTTTTAATAAATTGTAATTTTTGGATCGTCAATGTAAACCTCCAGAAATCGATGAATATAGTCTCAGAAGGCAATAATTACGATCCTTGAAAACACTGTCAGCATATCCTTGAGTCCAAAGGGCATGACATGGTAGGCATAGGACCCCCATTCGATTGTGAATGTGGTTTTATTATTATCCTCCTATGTAATTTGGACTTGGTGGTAACCAAAGAATTTCTATGTGAAAAAGTAAGCTTCATTACCTGCAACATTATCTAGGACTTCATCACTAAAAGGGGTAGGAAAAAGGCCATGAACACATGCACTATTTAAACTCTTGTAATCCACATAGAACTAGATTTCATCGAAGTATTTTTTTGTTTTTATGATAATTGGACTGACCTACTTAGCTTCATCAATTGGGAAGATAAGCCCTGCCACCAAGATTTTTTCAGTTTCCCTCTTCACCTTCTCCTTGACCCTCAAATTCAATCTATGTGGTCGATGTTTCCTTGGCCTCATATTTGGCTTAAGCACAATCTTCATCTCACCCAACTCCCCATTAATCCATTTATGATACTATTGACATGGTGAATTTTCGCTATACCAACAAGGGGAACTAACCCGATGAAAAAACCCCAATTAAATCTGCTTTCGTTTGGGGTGGCTAGTTCCAATGGGTTTTAAAGGATCCGGTAAACTATTAAATGTGTTAAGAGATTTCTTCCTGGAGGAAGACTTCAATTAAATCAAGAAAAGAAACAACTAACCTATATGTATCAAATCCTATCTACACTACTTCTCACTACTTAAGCTAGTCTTAACTATCCTAATCTATCCTGCAGAAAATAACAAAAGAGGTTAAACATCATATATAGATTCCAAGTCTAAATGAATCAATTACTAGTTCACATAAGAACAAGGATGTATTAAATCCCAATTGCAATCCAATTACTTATACAGGAATACACATTCCTTTCAATACAAATAGCACTTGCAATTGATGTTTAACAAAGTTTAGAATCAACAACCTTTCATGAGTTAAACATGCTATTGAATTATATTCGAGTAACCAGGAATGACCATTAACTGTATGTTATCAATATGCACAAAGAAAAAAACATTTATCTTTGTGCCAGCAACAATACTCTGATTCTAGACACATGAAAGCAGAGAAAAAGAAATTTGAAACAAAAGGCTCCTTCTTGACCCAAACAGTCTTCTATATTCACAATAAATCAAAATTTGTTCTGCCCAAAAAAGCCCTCCTCTCATCTCCGGAGGTAATATTTTTCTCACAGGAACTGACCCTCCATCTTCCCTTAACCTTTCACCTCCCTTCTCTTTTCAATTTACAAATTAGAATGTACAATCATCTAGTAGTCAGTGTAACCGTTGACACGTAAAGGCCACATCTGCTGGAGCATTTCATTTCCTGGGGAAATGAATAGATGTTGATTGAAAGGGGGAGGCATGCGTTTCATTTCTTCATGATAAGGCTTGAGACTGCCTAACCTTCAGAACACATAGGTAACGCATGGAAACATGACCACCAACACCTAAATCCAAATCTTTTAATAAAACATATCTGCGTATATAAACTCTTCGGCTCTGCTCATGCATCTTTTATCTGGAGCCATACTTGATGCTTATGCATCCGTTCTTCGACCCTGCTTGCCTTCTCTCGTCCTCTCCTGTAGAGATAACCAGCATCAACTATACTTATGAAAATATGATAGAAATGCTTAAAAAACATAGATCTTTCCTTCATTAAGCGTTTATAACATCAAAAGGAACAAGTGTGAAAGAATTGATCCCTATATTTTAATTCACGCATTGATTAAGTCCCACAAGAATAAACTCGATTTTCATTTAAAATCATTACATAACACAGAACCAGATCCAAAATCTGGACTTGAAATATTATAGATGGGAACCCATACCTTATCAGGTTTGCAAAGCACTATTTCATCGCATCACACCGTATGTTTAAGTTTTGGGCTCTGCCGATTATGACTTGCGATTGGCCGGACCCGAAATATATGTGCCGCAGTCAATAATCCCCTTGGGTTTGCCACATAATATTTCCTTTGAAAACTGGGACTGGAACACTTTATCGAAAACATAGGGAAAACACAGGAAAACTTGGGGCTAGACCATAAGGCTGGACTTCAAATGATATACACCCTAGCATAGAGTTATCATCGGGTCCGCCATATCGCATTGCAATGCTTCAATGATGAGTGAATGGAATTTGGGCTTCATCGAAGCCCGATTGCGAGATGCGATGGGCTCTAGACTCGAAATATGTATATGCTATGCTTAATAGTCCCTACAGGTCTTCCCTATGGGCTTTTCCTTTTAAATACTGGACCACAACACTTTATCAAAAACATGGGAATACACGGGAAAACCCGCATCCAACCATAAGGCCAGACTTGAAATAATATGTACCCAAATTCATAGTTATTGGTGGATCTGGTATATCACAACGCACTTTATATATAACCCTTGGGTTCTGCCGATTGTGATATGCGATTGGGGAAGCGGAACCGATAATGTATGTATTATAATTGATAGTCCTGTCAGGTCCACTGTATCGTATCAGCCTTATGGCTCGGCTTTGACTCCTGCTGATTGCGATATGTGAAAGGCTTCGGACCCAAAAATATATATATTATGGTTAATAATGCTGTCGGGTCTGGTGTATCATGGTATGCATTGCGTATCAATGTTGATTGCGATAAGAGAAAAAGGGCATGTTATGCATGTTTTGTGAAGAAATTCCATTATAAAGAGTTATAATGGGAATGAAGGTGCGATAGAAGGTTTTATGAGTTGAATCCAAATACAACCATAATAAAGAGAGGGGGTTGGTTATATGCGTGAGCATAAAGCACCATGAAGGTTTACAGGGATTGAAAAGTCCTGATGAAGGAAATGAATGAAGGGCTAGGCTAGGTCATGAATGAACCATGAAATAGAGATCTATTAAAGGGGGCCTTCACCATTAAGAATTGAAGCTTTGACTCAGCATAGAGTTAAAAAACAGATCATTCGGATAAGTGTTGGATCAAACTTCTAGGGACCCATTCAAATTTGCAACCAGAGAAGATTTTAATAGGGTGGTGGTTGTGGCCACAATAGATACACAACAGATGAAAGGAACATGTATTCATATTCTCATTGGAGATTGAAGATTTCCTTAGTAGTATACTCATCCCATTAATCCATGATTGAAGCTAATTTTTGTTTCTCCTTAGTACCAATATTGTGTTTCTATAACTTCAAAGGTAGTAGTTGCGGAGTAGTGGTTATAGGCCCATATTTGATGCTCTTCTCCCCTTCAGATTCCTTAAATGTTAAGTTCCTTAGCTCCTTTAAATCGTCCCCATAAGGTTCCAGGTTTATCTTTCTGTAAGGTACAACTTTGTGGAATCTAGATCCATATATGTGAGCGAAGTCATCCTGATCCAAGTAGTCCTTAGTAAGCTTAACTACCAAGAGAAAGACCATTTTGATAACTTGTATAGAATTTTTATCCTCTCATCATCATCCCTGAAGGAAAAATCACTGATGCTGAGCTATCATACCATCCCATTGACTAGTCTACCTCCTTATTTCCTCCTTCACATACCATGCCTATGCAAATGTCCCTAGGGTGTGGGCAAATCTTTGCACCCACAAATTTTATGGAAGTCCTTCTTTGATCCATCTAGCTTTATAGTCTTCTGGATGTTGTTGAGGGTCAGTATTCCCTTGATACTTAGTGAAACTGGATGGGTAGTCTTCTAAATACCCAAATCTGGTTATTAGTGTAGACATAACCATCTACCATTCTCTGAGATAGTTGCTGTGAGAGCCCGACCACCTACTGATTTTGCTCAGAGGGAGACATCCAACAAGGGTACTTTGTGTATTTCCAATATGGTTGAATCAACTTAATTGATGAAATTAGTAACAAAATCCATACCATCAAAAATAGGAAATTCTTGTACCTCGATGCCAACCTAGTGGATATGGTGGATCATGGCACATTTCTTGGTGTTCTCATTTCTGCCCTAGTGCTAGTCATCCCACACAACCTCAAATCCAACTTCAAATATTTTATCAATTCTCCAATTGATCGAACCGCTTGCCATAGGATTCATGTAGTCTTCCCTTTTATTCATTGTCAGCTGGTATAACTAGTCAAATAACTCATGTTCTTCTCCATCATCCACTAGCTCGGTAAACCTCAACCCTTGATAAGGGTCCAAGGGTTGGATCACCATGACTTCCTCCACTTCAAAGTTCATGTTTCTCACCGCATGGTTTTCAAAGGCTTAGTCCATTCCCAACAATGTGAGATAAGGGTTTTTGTCTCCCATAATATCTATTACCTCGAAGTCCACATAAGTCTTTACCCCTACTATGTCGACGTCTACATCTTCCATAAATCCAACTAGGAGGATAAAAGATTGATTTTCCATGCGTAACTTAATCAGAGATAACACAAAATTAGGCCCTCCCAAGGCTTCCCATGTTTTTCTTGGTAGGATATTCACACCTGAACCCAAGTCTAGCATTGTATCCTTGATTTAGAATCCTTCAATATAGGAATTAATCCGAAATTCTCTCCCTATCATTTTCTTGTTATATGCACCCATCTAGAGCGTCTTTTAGGAAAATTGGTGGAAATAATTCATTCCAGGAGCTCCCTATCATTAATAATAGAATTAACATTTTCTCAGAACTTCTCAAGTATTTGCTAGTCATTCACAATTTGTAGAAACAACTTGAACCATTTTGATATAGGTTGGGAATTAGGTTGCAATAGTTTTGGGATTCTAGCATTTGAAGGTTCTAGTTGTTCTTCTTGGGGCTCAACAGTTGGAGTTAATTTGTGAAAAATATCCACGACCTCTTTGCATTATTTCTTTTGTTGGTTAGAATTGTACTATCACTTTGGTGAGGTAGGATTTATGATCTTGGTTGTTTAGCAACTCCAAAGTGAGCTCTAATTTTCTTTCCTCCTCAGGTGACTATATTAATGTTTGAAAGGGGAGTTTTCTTGGGTTCCCGTAGTTTTGCATTAATTAAATTTTCTCCCCATTGGCGGTTGTGCTCTTCCCATTTGGAAATTAGATTTGGGCAATCTTCTATTGCATAAATGTTGACCACACTTTGAGAGCACTAAGGTATTCTAAGCAGTAGATAGTCTCTTGCATCATGCCCCTCTTGATCACAAATGTAGCAATGGATCAAACCTCTTCCTCCTATTCTTCCCCTCCTTATTCCTCCATCTCCTCAACCTCGAGGAGATTCATTGATCCTGTAGGTAGAACAATCCAATCGATCAGCTAGGGCATGTAATGCTCTACACTGATCAATGTGGTGAGTAGGCGAATGAAAAAAATTCAGAAAAAACATTATTTGAACATTTGAATATGTTGTGTTGTGTTATATTCTTTCCGAGTAGTTAACAGGGGGTTTGAGTGGTACCTGTAACCCCACTTTATGGGGTCTGGGGCAGCGCCCCAGAAAATTTTGATTTTGGACCCTATGTTAGGTTGGGCGGACCCACCTATGGTTTTGTGCATGATTTTTTGCACATGTTTTTTGGACGTGATGGTTTTTTGGTCCATGGTATTGGACGTGATGGTTTTCAGTCCATGGTATTGGATGTGATGGTTTTCAGTCCATGGTATTGGATGCTTCGGCATGTATAAATATGTATTATAACATTGAAAGGAACATAATGAAAAATCAAGCTGGTATTCCTGGTTTTGGGATCCAGTGGGAAATCTCTCTGTATATGTGTTTTATGTGTTATGCTCTTGCATTTTTATTTTTCCTATGATTTAGAATTCGTATGCAAGTAATTTATGTATGGGGTTAAAACCTACAAATAGCTCAGCATTGGCATGTCTCCCTAGTCATTGAAGGTCCATACACCCTGAAATGTTTTAAATGAGCTCATTGTGAAATGCTTAGGATGACGAGGCTCCAAGAAAACGTGGCTTATACATAGCCGTTTTGGACAAGTTATAGTTGGACACATCACCTCATAACAAACAGAGGATGTTCCCACAGGGAACATCACCCTATCAAAATAGCCCTAGGAGTTCTTGAGGGTGCACAGGTTGAAAAGTCTGGGGAGATGGTGATGCAAGAGCATCAACCCACCCCAAAATGAAATTTGAATCTGGACACTTCTAGAAAGGGAAACGTGGCATCTTGGGAGAGAGGACATTGTTTCCTCCTTTTTATGTAAATTTTAATTAATTAGTATTCTCATTATCAACAAGAAGAGTCTTGAAGCACCGCCTCAAGATGAAGCCCCTCCTCAGAAACAAATTGGTTGTTATAATTTGAGGAGGTAAGGGCCAATTGTTCAACAAGAAGTGATGAGACAAGAGTTAAAGAAGAAATTATTAAGAAGACTCACACCACCAAATAGTCCTACTCAGAATATACAAAATAAGTCTGGAAATGTTGTTTCCTCAAAGAGTTCTACCACTAGCAGTAAAAAAATCATATCACTCTAGAAGTTTCAAATAAAGATACACCTCCAGATGCTTTAACACTACCTGCTAACAGTGAAGCAATTGATTATAATATCGTTGAAAATTTGAAAAGAGCTCGTGGAAACATTTCTATCTTTGAAGTTGCAAAGATAGTAGGCCAACGTGAACTGCATGTCCAAGCCTTCTCACAACCTTCGTCAGGTAACAAAGCCTCTACTTCTCAAAAGGTGTCACATAAGTCTTCTAGAACATTCGAATCTGTAGTCAATGATGTAACTTTAGATGTTAACAATCTTTGCCCCCCATTTTTTCTAACTTTCAAGATCTTTAATTACAATGTCAATAATTGTTTGATTAATTTAAGTGCATCTCTAAATGTAATGCTATTATCTATTTTAAAGAAAATTAATGCTAAATGGGATAAAACTAATGCACAAATCCTTCAGCTGGACAGATCCCTTGTCCAAGTTATTGGTGAGCTCAAGAATGTTATTATCCTATTATCATATGATAATTGATGGGGTACACCAATGTATAAACATTGTAATTGTGGACATCCCTGAAGCTTATGGAGTACTCTTGAGTAGAGGTTGGTCTAGTAAATTACAAGGGTATTTTTCTACAAATTAGTCACACTTATGAATTCCATATAAGGGTAGAAACAAATATATTTGAGTGGAGAGTGAACCATACATGAAATATAATGTGACACCACTTGAGGGTCATAATGAGCCTATTTCCCTTTTAGATCTTATCTTTGGAAATCGTTTCTTTGAAATCAATCATGTGTGTTATCAAGAAAAACCATCACCCGCCCCACCAGATACACATTTGGAGCTCCTTCCTTGTACTCCAGCTGGTGCTAATGAATCCTGTAACATAGATGTAAATAATATTAATAATAGTATAGGAATTAGTTTAGTAGCTGATAATATTTGGACTTTCTACTTTGATGGTTCAAAAACACAAGATGACTCTGGAGCTCATTGCATACTCATAGACTCACATAATAAGAAGTACACCCTATCATGTTGTTTGGAGTTTGAGTTTACAAATAATACTACCGAATACGAAGCACTTGTTCTTAGATTAAAGAAGGCCATCAACCTGAAGGTGGACCTGATAAAGGTAATTGGTTACTTAGAAGTGGTCACTCGTCAAGTACAAGATACTATCCACTATGTTTCAGCAAATCTTAAAAACTACCAACATGAGGTATGGCAATTGATTACTTATTTTAAATCTTTTAATAATTTTTTTTCTAGACTTAGAAATGTTATAGCAGATACATGAGGTAATGCATCCACTAGAATGTTACCTTTGAAAAATGGTTTTTCTATAGAGATTATATATAAACCATCGGTGCTTGACAACGTCACTAATATTCATGCTTTCAATGAAGACCAATAGTTACTATATTGTATGGCTATTGAAAACATGTTTAAATATGTTTTCATTAAGGAGGATGAGCACGACAAGGCTTTACAGTACACATCTGATGCAATGAAAGGAAAAGTTATGCCTAAAGGAGTAGTGTCCCTGGAAAAATTATATGACCTACAAAACTAATTCAAAGGACCAATTAACACCAAGAATCAGAGCTTGAAGATGTCATCTGAACAAGTCATTTTGAGAACTCAAGATGATCTAAAATATGTAAATCATTTTGAGAACTCAAGATGATCTAAAATATGTAAACCACGGTACGTTTTGTTCTCCACAACAACGACAAGAATTTATCCACCTGATCAAACACTATCGAGATGTGTTTGCATGGGCTTATGAATATTTGAATACATACAATACTTGTATTATCTAGCATGTCATTCCCATTAAAGAAGGGGTGAAAACTTTTTAGCATAAACTAAGGAAAGTTCATCCAATGTTGGAACCCTAATACAAAAGCAATTGAGGAAGTTGTTGGATGCTCAGATCATTTTCAAGGTTAGACATTCAACTTGGGTTTCGAATTTGGTCTCTGTTAGAAAATATTCAAATGAGATAAGGTTATGTGTCAACTTTCGTAATCTCAACTAGACATCAGATAAAGATCCTCCAAGCAGTATCTAGGTCTCATATGTTCTTACTACTAGATGGTTTTTCTGGCTACAATAAGGTGCTAGTGGTAGAACTAGACCATCTCAAAACCACCTTTAGGACCAAGTGGGGAAGATTCACCTTCAAGTGCATGCCATTTTGGTTTATCAATGTTGGTGCTACATTTAAAAAACCAATGGACATCGCCTTTTATGGCTTGATTGGCTAAAGTGTAGTTGTTTATTTGGATTATGTAATTATATTCTCTAAAAGAACATCAAACCATGTGCATCATATGAAACGAATATTTCATTAGTGTCGCAAATATGGATTTTCTCTCAATCCCAAGAAAAACATCTTTGTTATGTCAGAAGGCACTCTCTTAGGACACTTCATTGCAAAGAGTGGAATCCAAGTCGACCACGAAAGGGTCTAAGCTATAACTTAAATCTTGTTCCTAGTAAACAAGAAGGGTCTTACTTTTGGGAAGATTAATTTTATGCGCAAGTTCATCTTTTACTATAATCATACAATTAAACCATTACATGAGATGATTAAGAAAGATGTAACTTATAAATGGGACAAAAAATAGAAATATGTTTTTTCTCAAATTAAATAATCTATTGTCGATGTGCTTGCATTGTTTAGTCTTGATTATGGCAAGGATTTATTTATTTATACTTTTGCCTCAAATTTATCTATTGCAATTGTATTATCGCAGAAGGATATTGAAGGAAATGAACGAACTATTTCTTTCATGAGTACTAGCTTATAGGGATTAGAGATGAATTACCCTAACATCGATAAACATGCTTATGATGTATATAAAGAAGTTAAAAATTTCAAGCCCTATCTCCTTAAAGCTCACGCAATTGTATATGTGCCTCATCCAATGGTTAGAACACTTTCTATGCAATAGGAGCTAGGTGAGAAGAGGGAAAATTGGATGACTTGTTTACAAAAATATGATCTGGAATTTTAAACAATTCATATTATTAAAGGTCATGACCTCTGTTAATTAGCAATAAAATCAAGAGATTCTTCGAAGCAAGATCTTTCAGGATGGGAGAAAAAAATAAAGATGTACGATGTTGAAAATGTTCCCCAGACAAGCACAATAGTTCCATGGTACTCAGATATACAATAATTCCTAGAGAAGGACACATTGCCCACGCATTTATTGAATAAAAAATGAGGGAAATTCGCCTTAAAGCTCTATCCTATCAACTTGTTCATGGAGTGCTATTTACAAATCACCACAATGGTGTCTTGCTAAGATTCCTTGAGCCTCAATATAGAGAGAAGGAATTAAGAGATTTTCATGACAGAATGGCAGGTGATCACTATGCAGGTGATACAATGGCACATAAAGTAATGAGGGTTGGTTATTATTGGCCCAACTTATTCAAAGATGCTTATGGTTATACTCACAAGTGCCCAACTTATGAGAGATGTGCCGAATGATAATAGAAGTTGGTCATCTCACTATTACCAGTAGAATTCAAGGAACCATTACAATAATGGAGCCTAGATGTTATTGGAGAAATATTCCCACATTAATATAAGTAACAGTGATACGATTTAATAATGGCAGATCATTTTATTGGGTGGATAGAAACAATTCCTTTAAGAGAAGTTAACGATCAGGAAGTCATCCACTTCTTAAATAAGAACATTATAACTAGGTTTGGCATTCCAACATCTCTTGTCTTTGATAATGTTACATATTTTTCTTCATTGAAACTTTATGAATTTGCATTAGAAAATGGTATTGTATTAAATCATGCATATAACTATTAACCACGGGGAAATGGTTTAGTTGAATCAAAAAACAAAAATATCATTCACATAATCAAGAAAACCATTTTCTTTGAGCAAAGTAACTAGAACAATGCTTTGATAAATGCATTATGAGTTGATCATGTAACTCCTAAGCCTTCCCTCAAAACCTCATTGTACTTTCTATTTTATGGTAAAGACGTTATCTCTCCTCCTAACCTATATCTCCCAACCTTGAAACTCTCCAAAGAGTCCCCACCTAGACATTACCTTGTGGTTCAAAACACGATAGATAATTTTCTCAAACTTGACGAAGAAAGGCTCAAATCCAAAGAAATATTTGTCATCCATCAAATTTGTATTAAGCATTGGTTCAACAAAAGATCTGCAGGGGCTAAGAGTTTCGATGTGGGTGACATAGTATTGAAGTAAGATAAATCCCACAGAGTGATCTGGATTTCAACAGGAATGCAACAAATTACAGAGATAACCATAAACACAGATATGCAGCGGAAATAATACTTCATTTCATTAATGTAAAACACTGAATATGCTTACAAACAGTAATGGAAATAAACCAGCTAGGGCGATGGTAGCTTATCTCTGAGAAGAGATGTGGCGAGTACATGCCTCAGAACTGTGTTACAATGAGGCTCAAGGGCCTATTTATTGTTGAGAAACAATGTAAAACCCTTCACATCCCAAAAACTAACCCTAGAAGATGAAACGCCAAATTGTGGGCCCCGTTTGGGTAAATTGGTACATTAATTTCCCGGGGTCGTAACTTTGGCATACATCTCCGTTTGACGCATACAATAGCTTGTTAGAAAGATCTATCTAAGCACTACAACTTTGGGAAGGAGAAAATTGGTCCATGGACCCATGTTACCCCCATATTTCCCAAAAAATGTCGTTTAGGGCCTCAAAACGGCTCTAGAAGTTCAGGACTCGAAAAACTGTTAAAAATAGTAAACTGTGCTACAATTTAGGAAACTGCTGAAAGAGACAGTTGTGGGGTTACAAATGGGATAGGTGGGTGGCCACCAACATCCACCTAGATCATTCCTGCCCCCTTAGGAAGCAATGTTCCCCATTGCATTGAGTTCCTCCCTGAGATGAGGAAGCTTCTGCTGAGCAGGGTCTCTGGTGAGCTGTTTTGCAATCTCTGATGTGTCCCGAAATGGTGGGAAGCATGGTTGACGACGTCCACATTGAACACTCAGTGAAAGTGAAGGAATGGAGGAATGTTGTGCTTCAAAGAATTGTTTCCCGTAGCCTTGGTACTAGTGTAAGGACCATGTCGGAGTGGTCTGAGTTTCTGATGGGTTCAGGTTAGGCATTCTCTCTACAGATGTAACCAAACTTTGTTGCCCACCTGAAACTTGTGTGGTACCCCTGTGGGTGAGGAGAAATTTTTCATGTGTTCTGTCATGACCGTATCCCTTTGCTGTTGCTGTTGTGTGGAGGAACCCTTTACGAGGGTCATCGATGTAGCAACGATCTTCCCCTTACTTTGGGAGCAAACCAGATAGAAAATGAATTTCCTAGTCTGGGAGATGAGCTTGTTGCCTTTCTTGGCAGTGACCAAAGAGGTGGCAGTAGGTGGGGCTACCTCTGGTATCCTGTATAATGAATTATCCAAAGTAATAATGACAATGCAAGGCCTTGACTCATACACAGCATGTCGCCTCCACAAGTATGGTTGGCCTAATAGTACATCACAAACATATAGAGGTGTAACATCACACAATACCTCATTTGTGAAGGGCTTGATGCTGTAGGGAAGGTAGCAATGTTGACGAACTTTGAGATCTCGTCCTTCGTGAAGCCACTAGATACTGTATGGCTACGGGCGTGGTGTAGTCGGTAGGCCCAACTAATTTATGACGTCTACTAAAACGAGGTTCTTTTGGCTGCCACTGTCGACAATGAATTATAGCAGTGAACCCTTCACCCACATCTTTGAGTGGAAAAGACGTTCCCCCTCCTCTGGATCTTCGAGCTCATTTTTTTGGATCTTGGTGGTGGCAATAGTAGTGCTGGGATCCACATCAATGATCTGCTTCCCTTTGCCATTCCCCTTGTTAGGTTTTGGCTCAGGGAAAGAACATGCATTTGATTTTGAAGCCTTCAATTCGGCCACCAGTGATTGCTTGGTCCGACACTCACATGTTTTATGAGTGGGACTCTTGTGGAACCCACACCACTTTCCTGAGTCCTTCTTCGACTTTGTGATGTTGTACTTTTCTTGCGGCTTCGATGGGTTGTCTTAGGTCACCCCACCTTGGCTTTTTCCTTTGGGCTTCCGATTGCAAATCCAAAGTCTCACTTCTTCTGTTTGAACTTTTGCTCAATTTTGATAGCGTATCGGTACACCGTGCCGAGTGAGGAGATGTTCAAGAACTCCATCTCTTCCTGGATGTATATGTGTAGGTAACCACGGTATTTGAGTACCAGATGCAGCTCAGAATCCTTGATACCCAACTATGTGCAAAGGGTATGAAAAATGTTTGTGAACTCTGACACATCTTGGTCCCTTCCTTGTCACAGCGTGGTCCACTTTATGTATTTGTCCTCGTAGCTTTTGATAGGGTAGTAATGCTCCTTGACAGCATCCCAGAATGAATCCCAAGTGGGTGCAGCTAAAAATAGTAAGCATGTGCTTTCATTCTTCTGCTTGCAGTAGGTTTCCCACCATTCCTTGATGTGGGGGGCTGCTTTGAGAAGAGCGAAAACAATCTTTTCCTGACTCGAAAATTCATGAATAGAAAAATACCCTTCTAGCAAATTTAACCATTTATCTACAACATCCGTGTCTATTTGACCCTCAAATATGGGTATTTCGAAATTAACTTGTACCTTAAACGGTGTGGCATTTCCAGAGTAGTTGTTGGAAGACGATGCATCGCCTCTGGGTAGCCGCTGAAGGATCTACGCAAATCTATCCATCATCATGTTCCTTTGCTGCTCGAGGGCTTCTTCGAGCAAGATTTTGATAGGATCTCCTGCCCCCTTGTCTTCCTTATCATCCGCCATGGGAGGCCGTCGGGATTTGCGAGGCTGGTCTTGCAAAGGTTCAACCAGTTCAAGCCCTAACTCCTTATATCTCGACCTCGTTGGGGACATGCAAAGAAAAATAGAGAAAAAACAGAGCGCTCTGACACCACTGATCTGGATTTAAATAGGAATGCAACAAATTACAGAGATAACCATAAACACAAATATGCAGTGGAAATAATACTTCATTTTGTTAATGTAAAATACTGAAATGTGCTTACAAATAGAAATGGAAATAAACCAGCTAGAGCGATGGTAGCTTATCTCTGAGAAGAGATGTGGCGGTTACATGCCTCATGCCTCATAATTGTGCTACAATGAGGCTTGAGGGCCTATTTATTGTTGACAAACAATGTAAAATCCTTCACATCCCAAAACCTAACCCTAGAAGATGAAACGCCAAATTGGGGGCCCCGCTTGGGTAAATTGGTACATCAATTTCTTGGGGTCGTAACATTGGTATACGATCTCCATTTGATGCGTACAATAGCTCGTTAGAAATATATATCCGAGCACTACAACTTTCGAAAGGGGAACATCAGTCCATTGACCCATGTTGCCCCCAGATTTCCCAAAAACATCGTTTAGGGCCTCAAAACGGCTCCAGAAGTTCAGGACCTGAAAAACTGCTAAAAATAGTAAACTGTGCTACAATTTAGGAAACTAAAAAAATTGAAAGAGACAGTTGTGGGGTTACAAATGGGATAGGTGGGTGGCCAGCAACATCCAACTGGATCAAAGAGAAACAAAAAACACAAAGTTCTAATCTTTGTGGATTGGCCCCTATTCCATCACAGAAAAACTCGGTCATAACACTTTCAAGCTGAAATCCTTGGAGGGGAGGACTGGACCTCTTCTCGTAAATGGTTCATATTTGAAACTCTATTTTCAGTAGCAACTCTACATTGTGTTTCCTATACATTTTATTCATCATTTATTGTTTGTCTCATGTGTGTCATGTCAAGTCGTGTCCTATCGTGTTTTGTGTCCTGATCATTGTATAAATAAGACCTTGTGTGAAATAGTGCATGGATTAGAAGGGATTTTTAGTGGAATAAAGAGAAAATGTGAAAACCTCAATTCTTGTCTATATGTTACTTCTTATTCTTTATTTTAGGAAGATTCCATAGGTTGATCTGAATCTGGATGGAAAATACGATACGTCCAAAAGGGAAACCTTGAGGGAATCTAACATATCTACATCTATTCTAGTATCCAAACTCCTCAAATTGGTGTTAAATATACTTGGTGGGTTACATACTTATCCTATCTATTAGAGAAAAGATAATGGGAAAATCTAAAGCGAGCAAACCAATATTAAGGGTTATATAATATAACTTCTCTAAAGGGGAAACCTCCTCTGCTCTCAATAAGTCAAGATCCCTCTTCCGCCTGTTGAAAATAATAAGTGTCGAAGCACAGTATTATTAAATAAACAAATAAAGGGTGGACTAAGAGAAAGGCTTTTTGTGCAAGGAGGTGAAGCAAGTGACTTTTCAGGGTACTGTTCGAGCTTGCTGACAGTGAAGCAATGCTTGTGCTCCTGCAATGACTTTGTCAGGGAACTTTCCACACTTACTAGTAGTGGAACAACACTAGATATGAAACTCATACTCTAAATATTTTAAAACACATATTACCCTTTCCTAGATGGAAATAATTGCGATATGGCATATCTTTTGTGTGTTTGAACTGAGTGAAATGAAGTGAGTTGATATGTATATAAACGAGTCGAGAGGGGAAGTCAAGATAATCTAATTGGTGAATCAATACTTCCTTAAGGGATAACCCTTTAAGTGAAAAGATATTCCTAGGAAGATAAGTTGAAGTTTGTCTAGTGTGTTGTCATGTTGTTGCTACTACAACACCCTTCAAAATTTCAATACATTCAAATTTTGGAGCCTACCTAACTATCGCATCAAGTGTCGCATTGGTTTCCAAGTGTTGTTTCAAGTCATTCTACATGTTTCAAGTGCCCTTGATCATTACTAAGTGTCTCTGCATTGTTTGTAACATCTCTAATGCACTTCATGGTCGTAACATGTTTGTTTGTCATAAAATGACACTTTTGGTCATAATCGCACACACTTTATTAGTTGTACTTGGGAAGTATTCGTAAGCTATTGTTTTGATGTGAATTTTTCATTGTTCAAGCCTATATAAGTCTTATTAATGAGTGGGTATGTGTTGCACTTGATTTCATGTCTAGACTCATTGTGTTCACCCCTTGTTCCATCCTCCAGACATAGAAAAATTTTGGTTGTATAAGTTAACACATTAAGGCTAGGAGTGCATGGCACACTCTTAAGCCTTGATCGGGACACCTTCATTGTTTCAAAGTGTGTGTTAATCCCTCCAAGAGTGAATAGCACACTCCTAATTCTCATTCCCTTTCCTTGTTCTAAATTGTGCCCTTAAAGGATGCCTTCCTCCTTTTTGAGCACATGGCTCATCATCAAAGCATCATCATGACTCCTTCAGCCTTCAATAATGCACCTTGTGCACTCATTGGCTCTCTTAAGTGCATGAGTGCATACCTAAGCCTTGAATTCGTACCCCTTCATCCTTTATCAGTGCACTTTGCACCCATCTTGGCTCTCTTGACCACATGAGCACACACCGAAGCCCCGAAGCCACATTCCTTCAACCTTCAATAGTGCGCCCTATGCCATTCATGTCTCCCTTGAGTACACAACGCACTTGAGAAGCTCGAATTCTCTTCCTTTGTCCTTCAAACCTACACCTTGTGCCCTCCTTTAACATTTCTCTCTCATATTGAGTGCATGATTGCACCCTGAAGCCTCTAAGATTCATCCCTTCAACATTTCATAGTGTTCTTTGTGCCCAAAAGTTATCTTTGCTCTTCCTAAGCACATTGTTAAGTCATGAATGGAAAACTTGAATGAGACATGTTAGGATTGGATAATTTCAGGCTAATGTTTGTTTTCCATGAGTGATTGCATTTGTAGGTATTCCAAAACAGCATGGTAAGGATGCATGAAGAAATACGGAAAAGAGGGCAGTGAAAGGAATCATTCAAGAAAAAATAAGACATTGAAATACTGATGATCGAAGCACCCCAGTAGAATCCATGAGATCAAAGACCCTTTGGAGGGTGAATACATCAACAACATTAAAGTTGCATGCATGATCGAAGACATAAGTGGTATCCTTGTCACCTATCGAAGAAAGTCCATGTCATCTGCCACTATGAGTCCAAGTCATCAATGATAGTTGTTATAGCACTATTTAGCACTCTTAGTAGATATGATGCGTTGATTATGGCCTAGGGAGCCCTTCCTTCAAGACTTGGTCCAAAATTTAAAAAACAATGTTTTATTTCCTATACGCTACTTTTCCCATTGATAAAAGTCTGTACACGCGGGTCAGCATATACCCAACCCATGTACATATGTTAAAACACTTAAAAAAAATAATTTCCTTAATTTTGGGCGGAGTTCACGGGTTTTACCTGCTACTGGCCTCCTATTGCCCGTGGCCCAACTGTTTCCCAACTGAAAAAACTAATTTGAAGAAGTATAAATAAACCTCCATGGGAAGGCCTTAAGGGAGAAGATATGAGATATTGATTCTATAGTGAGATTGTCCCTGATTGAGTCTGATGAAATCCCTGTGCCTCCTGCACTCCCCAAAGCTTCAGGAAACCCTTGTTTCCTTGTTGGAGATATCCTTCATCTTTCTTGAGATATCCTTGTATTGGTGATGGAGGAAGATTGCTGAGGCCGGGAAAGGATGGATCCGAAGGACGGTTCCACTTGGATTTGGATAAGGACTCGGGTCGTATTTCTCCACTTTACTTGTAGCTAACTTCAATAAAGGAATGTTGTTCTGTTTCCTATATTAAATGTGTTTATGCATCGATTTATATTGTAATTTTTTTATGAATACTATATTGATGTGTAATTGTTCATTCATTTATATGATTTAAATTTAATATCATGAACATGCTTTATGTTTCTACTACTGTATATGTTTCATTTGAATAATTTTTAGGTTTCGAAGACATCACGAGAAGGTGATGGTTTGCACCCTACGGGATCTACTCAAACGTAGGACTTCCGTGTAAGGACACTCTTGCACAGTTTAGTAGAATAAGAATTTAGTTTGATTTCCTGAGCATTTCTTGTTGTGGTTTGCCCTCTGCTCTATTGGGGTTCTCAACTCAAGACCCTAGGGTGTTCTCACCAGCAACAGAATTGGAAAATCCACTGGGGATAACATTCTTGTTATTCTAGGTTTGGTTGTTTGTTCTCAATCAGGGTTCAATTTCTTGATTGCTTGCTTTGACAGTGTTGTTTGATCCATTAATGTCCCAGACATCAAGTCTGATCTTCTTGATAAGACCTTGATTTTTTTTTTCCTAATTAAGCTTTGTATATGTTGTTTTCTTGGGTTACATTCATGTATACATGTAGGTTTCTTCAATCAGACTCGCGTATATCCGAGTTTATTATATTAGAAATGTGTGTGCACGCTTCTGTGTCTTTACACAATCACGTATGCAATTTTTTTATTTTTTTTTCAAATCTTTTCGCCCAGTTGGGCTTATTGCCTGGTGATTTATGTTGTTGTATGATATCTACTGTCTGGAGAACTTGTTATACAATAAAATGACCCCTTCATCAGCTTAGAGGGGAAAGATATGATAGCTAAAGCAAAGACCAAGATCACATACCTTGTTTCCACACTAATGTTGGCTATACACTAAAAACTTGCTTTATAAAGCTTCTCTGTAAGCCTAAGGTGCCTTAGTGACCCTACTAACTCTAGTTGTTATTTCAGAAACAACGTTAGTGGATCATAATGAAGTTCTAAAGGTCAAAGGAGTGAATTGACTCATAAATATCTAGATATTTTCTCCTAAATCTACTCAAGAAAAGCAAGGAAACATCTCAAGTTTGACCTATTTGGGGGATTTCTAATCCTAAAGAAGGAGTAAAATGGGAAAGAACTGAAAAGCATGGAAACTTCATTGCTTTTACCCTAAGGAACTCATGAAGGAACTTGGCAACCCTAACTCAATTGCTACATAAGCAAAGCTAGGGCTATGGCGATAAAGGTCAGATCATTTGAAAGGATAGCATACTTGATTGTCAAGCATTGTCTCAAATCAGAAGAAGTTGGTAAGAAGGGAGAGAGAGAGAGAGAAGCTAGAGGGGTAAGGGAAGGCTGATGCAACAGATGGTTGTAATCACTCTTTCGACATTAATATAGAACTGTAGTTGTACTGTCTACTCCATGGTGTTGGTTCTATCATTCATTAGCTTGTTTGTCCAATACCTTTTAGCATGAGTACCTTAGTTATGTGTAAATATATGTTCTTTTATGTATTCATGTATTAGTTATCAAGGTTGTATGTTGTGATTACGCTTGTCTCTTCTATGTGTAGGACTTAATCTGCAACCGGCTCAGGCGACTTCCACCTAGCTGCATTGTGCTCTCTAGCAAATCTACACTTGGGCTTGAGGTAATCTATTTGTCCTACTTTGATAGTTAGTTATTGCTTATGAACATGAATGTAACTTTGTGATGGTTGCAAATAATCTTATAGTTTTCCAAAGGTCCCAGGAAGATCTTTGAGGGTATCTTCATTCTTCATACACCCTGCATTTTATCCTATAGCAGAATTGGCGACTCCATTGGGGATTATACATCTAGTTCCTAGTTTACCTAGGAAGTTCTCAATTTCCTCCTCCTTCTAAGACCTCCCTATACTTCTGTATTCCATTTCTGACCCACCAAAACCTTGTTGCATTCTGCCTTCACATATCCAGCCTTGAATCTGATCCAAAAGGCCCTGTTTTGAGCTGTTTCCCCACACTAACGCAGGTTAGTAGACTACACAGTGCTTTATAAAGCTCCGTGTCTGCATACACAGAGTGTTAGTGGATCCAGTAACTCTCTATGGCCAATGCTGCAAAGTGTTAGTCCCTTAAATCTTGATATACAGTTGTGTCTGCAAACTCAAGGGGATAGAAAGCTTGCTCATGGATTGAAAGAGGGTTTGTAACTGCATTTTGTTAGCAAGATCGGTGTCCTGAAAGATTCTTTTTTTTTAGGAAATAAGTTTTTTCTTCTTTGTTAAAAAATTTTTTATGAAAGAAAAATCCACATTTTTTATTCATTCTTCTGTTTAGCTGGTTAAACGCTGCTTTATTTTGGTTTCAACTAGTTCTTAGGAAAGCAGTGGAAAGATTTATGTTGGTTATGCATGTGTTTTAATGACTAGGATGCATGGAACAAATATGAATATGTAAAATAATCTCACCTATAGAATACAACTTGTTTTCATCAAATTGAATATTTTTTAAAGCATTGTCTTGTGCATGATTTTTGAGTCAGAGTCCCATCACATTTCATACGTCAACTCCCCTAACGAAGACGCTAAAAATGTACACGTACAATTTACCTAAAATCAATCAGTAACTCTTTATTGAGCAAACAAACATTAGTTCAGGCTAGGATCTTGGGATAGGTAGTGTGAGTAAACTGCCCAAGATCAGAAACCAAAACTAGTGTCATTAAAAGAGAGAAAATTCTTGCTGCACTCCTTCTACCGGGACCACTCCAGTCAAAGCGGAGCTAAATACGAGACAACATCAGACTGTAAGTGAAGGTAGCCCACCTTCGCTTGCAACTCCTTTGGGTATTCTGTGTATTGGGGATCCCTTCGGGGATTTTGGAGCTAAGTAGAGGACTTAGGTATCTTGCCACATAGCATACTATCTGCAACTATTCCCCCCCGATAGTGTCTATGATTTGAGGTATCCTTAGTGGCCAAGCTTTTAGGGACTTAAAAAAGGTGATTGGGATGGGTTACCCAGGTACCTAAGACAAACGGACCTACTCTGTCTTTAGTTTTTGGGAGGGTGCTCGTCTTCACGAGAGTACTTGGCCCCTCAATCTAAGCTTCGGGTGAAGCTCAAGAGTAACCGTAACTGTACATTTGGCCAGCCCTCTCTGTTATTCATTGTGATACTGGGTTTCATCTCCAGTGATTGGTACTTATTAGACAGGGTGATTTCCATATGTTTGTTGATTGATCAACTTAGTGTATTTTTTATATTTTTTAGGCACCTGAGTGTTATCATTTGAGACTTTAACAAATATCACGATAAAATTTATTGACAAAATTAACGGTCACCATGGCTACATCTGGCCCTCGCCGTCAATCTAGATGATTGTTAGGACTTCCTCCACTCATTGTGGAAGATCAACCGAGCTCCAGTGAACTGGATTCCCCATCTTTGGGGAATCAGTCTCCTAGATCTCACACAGAATCTGTTTGGACAACCAACGATTCAAGTTTGCAGGAGGATTTCTTTACTGAAGGATTTCTTCCTCCCTTTAACCCTCTGCTTACAAATCCGTTGGACCCTCTTTTGGTTCCTCTGGCACCTATACTCCCTGTTTCTTTAGGTAGAACATTTCCATCCATCCCGTCGACGACTAACGGGTTGTGGAACTTTGTGGACACTTTTGGTCCTCCACCACTTCCCCAGTCGACAGTCACCACCACACCGTTGATGGCAAACCCCACTATCCCATTTGTCTCAAGTACAACCACTCACATGACACCCTCGACGAGTGGAACCCAGCCGATGCCAGGTTCCACCCATTTAGTGTCAAACTGTATACCTTCGACAAGTGCTACATACAACACTCCTTATAACTCTCAATATAGCACTATTAGTGTGGTTCCCATCCACCAACAATATGATCGACAGCCATTGTATAGTTCAAACCCCTAGATTCATGTATCTAGGGGAATTCCCAATATGCACAAAGCTGTCGCGAATATAAAAATTCCCCCTCCATTCTCAGGCATGCATGGTTAGTCATTGATTTACATGAGTGTTCCTTATGTCAATCAAAGACATATGGTTAGTTCTATGGTGGGCGGTTATCCTCAAGGAGGTCCCAACCAATCCATGGGGGCACCCTACTCACAAATTCAAATGAGTCAAGGGAGCACTACTTATCCTGGGGGAAATTCTATACCCCAACATCAGATTCCCCATGGAAATCCACACTACAATGCCATACCCCAAGGCAACTACTATACCACGTAGCCTATGTATAATATTGGGACTCAAACGATGGAAGGATCACAAGATTCCTTAAGTCATATGTCATCACCTTGGTCTGAGTCGGGGGCACCAGAAACTTTGCCTTTCTTGGCAACGTTGGATATCCCTGACTTGTACAAACTTACAAAGGACCCCATCTATCATAACTTACTTTGGCCACCGATCCCACATAAAATACCAACAAACATCCCCAAGTCCGAAGGGAAACAAGGGGAGGATCCGAGCACTCATATCACCACCTATCATGTTTGGTGTGTTTCCAATTCCATGGTGGAGGATACTGTCTGGTTAAGTCTTTCCCCTAGACCCTCATTGGCAACGCAACTAAGTGGTACATTGAGTTATGACGCGCATTAGTAAATACCTTGGACGCTCTAGCGACGGAATTCTTAAAGCACTTCCATCTACCCATCCACTATGAGCCTTGGGCAGAGCTCCTCACTTCATTACGACATGATACCACTACCCACATCTCTGATCATATACATGAATGGATACGTACGTAGAGGTTACTCAAAGCTCCCCTCCTAGACTATCTCTTAACGGATTGGTTCTGTAAGTCCCTACTCCCCCAAATTGCTAAGGATGTCACCTTAGGTGGTGCAGTCATAGAAGACCAATCCATACGTCGTGCCAAACACTTAGATCTGATATATTCACAGTCTGGCACTCTTTACGATGTAATACTCAATGCCCCTCACAACTCTAGTGCTTCTGCTATTCACCACCTCGGAGCGCATGCTGATGGGATTATCGACGCAACCTATGGGGCTGCTATAAAACAACTCAGTGGTCACATTGCCCAGATGTCAGTGGACCCCTCTACCAATTCGACTCCTCTTCCTACCACCGCGATAAACTCTGTGCAGTCTACAGAATAACCAGGTGGTAAGAACAAGAAGAATAAGAAAAAGATCGCTCCTTTTGAGGAGTAGTAAATAAAGTAGCAAAACCCAAAGTAGAAGGCCATTGTGCCTCTTGATGATGGAAAGGATAAACCCGCCAGGTTCCCTTGCAAAATCTGTGTTGAAGACCACATGACCTATCACTGCCCGTGTCTTCAGGAATGCACAAAATACATTGCTAAAAACTATACTGGTAGGAACCCAACTATCCTTAATAATCCTTTCCCGCTCAGCAGTAGAAAAACCTTATTGCAAACCAACCCCAACCTCCACAAGGGGGCAACGGTGGTTCACAACATCCTTCAGCTAGTGAAGGATCCTCTACCATTTACACCTTTGAAACGGTAGATCTATGAACAAGAGCCAAATCCTATGGAGCTCATGTTCTCATGCAGAGGAACCTTCCACAAGTCAAAACCCACCGCTGCCCAACGGTTTGCATATCAAAAGGCCAGTTTCTGACCTTGTAATTCCCCCCCCAAAGGGGCACTTCGACGCACACACACAATACATTTGCACGTGCCACCCAAAACTACAGCATTGTAGAATACTTGGTGCAAGCATCGTCGGCTATGTCAGTGCTCAAAGTCTTACAAACATGTCTAGCACAAAGGAAAGCTTTACTTTCATCTATTGGTGGTATCAACCCACAGGATTCCATGCTTGCAATTTTCGACATGGAAAAGTGTAAACCTCCCCTTTCCCACCAACTCTCATTTCAAGTGCAAATTTTTTCGAAAGGTAAAGGTATACACAAAACTATCATCGATGAAGGTGCTTCTACCTGCATCATGTCAGCTTCATGTTGGCTCGCTCTAGGTTCTCTAACCCTATCCCCATTGTTGAATTCCCTTAAAGCTTTCGATAGCCACACTTTCATCCCAAAAGGTTACCTAGCTAGCTACCCCATCACTTTGTATAGGAAAATGGTAACAGTGGACATAGAAGTTGTAGATGAAAAATTTGACTATAATCGCTTGCCGGGTCGTAGTTGGACATATGCCATGACAGCCATCATATCTACTATCTTTCACATCATCCTATTTCCATTGGATGGAAAGGTAGTTACAGTAGATCAGTTGTCTTTCTACACCCCTGATTATTCCTCGTTACCAAGCGGCTTTGTACCCCTAGTAGGTGGTGTACTTGACTCTTATGTCAGTATCGGTACCGGTCTACTGAAGGCTTCTTCCCTCATGGGTTGTTTCCCTCTTCAGCCACCCAAGGTTTCATAGACAGACAATATGATTTCATCTATTCCTCATGAACAGACCGATCCATGGATCCTACCGGCTCCTTCAGACATTGACACATATGGAGAACAAATTCCGTTTTCACCAGCTAAATTGGCCTACCAAGCCATTCAATTTGTATTCGCATCTCTGGTCAGTTTGGTTATGGCCAATAGTACCATTGCTCCTCCCACAAATGCTCCTTCTTTCTATCCACTCCACCAAGTCCTAGCTATGGACAAAGCTATTTGAGAAATCATGAGTTTAGAAGAGTGACCTTGGGAGGATTCACACCATCGTGTTTTGATATTTGATTCGGACATGATGCCTCTTCAAATCATGTCCCCTGACATACCAGAAATCATTTCCTTGCCCTATACGACCATCCAAACTTTGGAGGCAGAAGGAAACATGGCCAATATTTCAAAGACATTGCTCATCAATATGTCTGTCAAGACAAGCATTGTGGAAAACATCCATATTGGGGCAGATTTCAATCTTCAGGAAATTCCAAGCTTCACCTGCCTATTTAAGGAATTCCGTGATGTATTCACTTGGTCTTATGGGGAAATTGTTGGCATAGATCCATCTATTGTCGAGCATGAGATCAAGCTTTACGACAATGCTAAACCTGTCCATCAAAGACTTCGACCGGTCCATCCCCGCAAAATGGTAGCCATAAAAAATGAAGTAGAAAAATTGTTACATGCTGGTTTCGTCTATCCTGTTCCTTTAACTGAATGGATTTCCAATCTAGTTCCTGTCGATAAAAAACAAGGAACCATCTGCATATGTGTCGACTATTGAGACTTAAACACTGCGTGTCCCAAGGATAATTATCCAAAACCGTTCATCCATCAAATCATTGACGACTGCGTCGGTTGTGAATCATTTTCATTCATGGATGGATTCTCGGGTTAGAACCAAATTGCTATAAAACCCAAAGACCAGCACAAAATTGCCTTCGTCTGCCCATGGGGCATATTTTCCTATCAAAAACTCCCATTCGATTTGAAGAATGCTGGAGAAACTTTTCAAAGAGCCATGGATTACGCATTTCACAATATCAGGCATATCGCTCAAGCTTACTTGGATGACCTTCCATCCCATTCCAAGCAACGAACGCAACACCTAAACCATTTAAGAGCAATATTCCTAAGGTGTCGTTTTACAACATCTGCCTGAATTCGCATAAATGCATTTTATTTGTCGAGTCTAGACACTTACTTGGATTCATTGTCTCCAAGTACGAGATTAGGGTTGATCCCGATAAGGTAAAGGAAATTACTCAATTTCCTGAACCATAATCCGTTCTATAGCTCCAACGTTTGCAAGGGAAAGCAAACTTTTTATGATAGTTCACCGTAAATTATGCCGAGTTGACGTAAGGCTTTATGCGCCTACTTAAGAAGGGAGTGTTGTATCTATGGGATGATCAAGCTCAACAATCATTTGATGCCTTGAAAAAGGCGCTAATATTAGCCCCACTCCTTAGCGCTCCCGACTATGGTCGCGACTTTCTTCTCTACCTAGCAGCCTCACCATCCTCTCTCGGCATGGTCTTGGTTCAAACTCATGATGACCAGAGTGAACATGTGATTTATTATCTGTCCAAAGGCCTAGATATGCCCGAACTCAGATATTCACATGTGGAAAAGCTATCATTGGCAGTCATGTTTGCTGTCAATTGGTTTCGACACTACATACTATTGCGACAGACTACTTTCATCGCCTCAGAGAATCCCATGAGACATATTTTGTCTCATCATGTAATTGGAGGAAAATATTCAAAATGGATTGTGATCCTCCAACAATTTGATCTGGTTTTCACAGCAACCAAGGTGAAGAACTCCTTAGTCTTCGCCAAACTTTTGTCGGACCTTCCCAACATCGATCCTAATGAGATAGCCCATGCTCCTCTTTCAGATGAAGTTGTCTATCTTATTGACACCACTGACCCTTGGTATGGTGACATTCTTGTCTACCTCCAAGCACAATGGTTCTGCCCCGAACTCTCGACAGGTGACCATCATTGCATCCGCCACCAAGCACGACACTATCTAGTGATCAACGATACATTATATCATCATGGCGTGGATATAGTTCTTCGATGTTGCCTCACTCATGAAGAGGCAGAACATGTTTTAAATGACTGCCATGCTAGGGCATGTAGCGGTCATCTTTCTAGCATATCTACTACACAGAAAATCTTGCGCGCAGGCTATTACTAGCCGACTTTTTTCAAAGATTGTGTCAAGGCCATCTCGCAATGCCATCCTTGTCAAGTGTTCACAAAGAAAATGCACGCTCCTCTGGCCCTACTGCACCAGGTGATCTCTGTTGGCCCCTTTACCAAATGGGTGATAGACTTCGTAACCTGCAATCCTGTTTCCTCTGCTAGACACAACTATATCATTGTAGTTGTTGACTATTTAACGAAATGGGTCAAAGCCCTTCCCACCTACAGAGCCGATGGAGAAACCACGGTGCTATTCCTATTCAATTAGGTTATCTATCATTTTGGTGTACCCTGCATGATCATTACAGACCATGGATTTCATTTCCATAACCATATGATGTCTGATTTAATATCGCTGCTTGGTTTCTGTTAGGATCAATCATCCTCCTACTACCCCCAAGCTAATGGTCAAGTAGAAGCCGTCAATGGTGTCTTAAAAACCCTAATCCATAGGTTGGTAGGAAATCATAAAAACAATTGGCACCCAATATTATATTCGACGCTATGGGCATACTGAACTTTAGTAAAAACTGCCATGGGCTTTACACCTTTCTAACTCGCTTACAGCCTGGAAGCAGTTTTACCCATTGAGTGTCAGATCCCTTCCCTGCAAATAGCCATTGAACTCCTGCCCGACACTACTGCGGAAGAAGAATGCTTAATATACCTTAATCAACTTTATGAAACCTGCGGAGATGTCAAATTGGCACTCGAGGCTCACAGGTTGATCTGATAATGAGATCTAAGACAAATAATAAGGTATTATAGACTTATGTGCATGGATTTGTCTATGTTATTTTATGTAATGGATCGATAATATTGCGAAATACATAGACAATGAGGCAGTAAACAAAAACATAATAGACAACACATAACACAACAAATTTAATGAGGAGTTCACCTAATATTCCTGGGCTACATCTCCTGGTCTAGCCTTCAGTGGTGGCCTCTCTATTATATCTTCAAGCATAGTTTTTACCACAGTATGAGCTCAATTTGAGACTCAATACACAACAATATAACAATAAGAGTTTTCTTGAACCTCTCAAGCCTTCTTTGAGTACACAGACGTTCTTAATCACTCTCTATCTATGTGTTAGCTCTGTCTTAGAACTACCTACTCTGTATTATGTTTTCTATGGCTTTAAGTCCAAAACTGCGCTGCCTGTTCGTTTCAACTTCTTGACTTTTAGTATCCCCATCCTTTGTCTGATCAGATCCCTTTCTAAGTGTTAGCAATCATTTCTAAACACTTCTAAGGATGGTGGCCACTTGTACTGTAACGAAATGGTTATCGGGCCTATGAAATCCTTTGGAATGCCCAAAAACAATCGTTTTCTGTTTTACGCAGAGAAACACTACAACACTGTGAAATTTTGCCATAACACTGCTTATTTTGGACTTCAAAAGTCCTTAATTCTGGTCTATTCCTCTATCGGGTCCGTCCTCATCCCTATCACAAGTCGCTTTGACCTTGCTCCTCTGTATTTTTAAAAATACGTTAAAATCATGAAAATAATGTAAAAATGGCTTTCCTCTGGACTTGAAACAATATACATTTCCTTTCACGAAGCCTTTCGGGTCCGATTCTTATCACATCGGTGTTGTTTCTTTGTATTTCGTTAAATAACAAAATATGTGAAAATACATTAAAAAACACCTTTCCATGGATCTCAAAATCTATGCAATAATGTTTTTAGTGTCGTCGGATCTGGTTCATCGGATCGCAGATATGTATGTGTATAGGCCCCGCTCCATAACATTTCTCTGATTGCGATATTGAGATGCGATTAATCGCAATTGCATATCGCTCATGCCCCGGGCCATTTTAAGCGCTCTGTTGTGGTTGTTGATTGCAATGTTGTGATGCAATGTGGGCCATCGATCTGCTTGCTTGATCGACAGTCCTCGTTGACTTCGCCGATCACCATCACTACACATATATGTTAAGCACCGATATCTTTGGTCTGGTGCCGATTTCGATTTGCTGATCAGATCTAGACCGTTGATCGGTTAGATCTGACAGCTAGTGTGCATTTATTGTTCACGCCTCCAATACTCTATTTTTTCATGGTTTTCTCTTGTTTTTTCCTCCTGATAGTGTTTATCCACCATTCTAAGGGCTCTTATCATGCGATGGTTTTGATCTTTGGTTTGATTTTACGAGATCTTGAAGACTTAGAGAGTGTTCTTGGATCCATTTGGATCACGCCTTCCCACTAAAAAAGGCTTCTGGACCACCAAAAGTTGGTTTTCAAGCATCTCTCAAGTGAGGATACAACTTCCTCGCTTGCCCAATTTCTATCCATTTTGCACTATTGGGTTTTGAACCTTTGAGCCCGATCCTAAGGTACTCAACATCCCCTCTGCATGTGGTTCTCACCTTCCTGTCCAGAACTGTATCTTCCTGTAGTTCATTGAGATATTTAGGCAACAGATCATCAATGGAAGGCAATTGACTTTGATCTCTAGGATCTTCAATTAATGAAGGTTCAAACAGTCTTAAGTTTTCTGCATTTGCCACTGAATAGATGTGCATGTATGCTGGCAAATCCAGGTGGAAAGCGTTCTCACCAATTTTCTCAAGTACCTTAAAAGGCCCATACCTTATTGGCTTCAACGTCCTTCCTTCACCTTGCATTCTGTCCTTGCTGATATACATCCACACTTGATCACCAACTTGGATTTGTGCTCCATCCGATACTTATCATGCGTTGCCTTGTATTTGGCTTGGCTCTTTTCCAGTTGTTCCTGCACTGCCTAGTGAATTTCTTGGATCTGTTCAATGAACCTAGTTTCTTTTTCCACATCACTGTGTCCAGCAACTACTATGTCTTTTTCAAAGACAAAATCCAAGGGAGACCTTGGTATAAAACCAAAACAGGTCTCAAAAGGAGATCTCTGTGTAGAAGAATGTTTAGCACGATTGTAAGCATGTTGCACATAACATAAATGTTCATCCCAAAGCTTGGGATGCTTGCTGCAATAAACCCTAAGCAATTAGATCACTATCCTGTTGACTACCTCTGTTTGGCCATCTGTTTGTGGGTAAATGGTTGTGCTCTTCTTCAGTCTGGTGTCCATCAATTCCCATAGACTTGACCAAAACTTCCCAACAAATCGGGAGTCTCGATCAGATACTATGGAAGTGGGTAACCCAAAATGCATCCAGACATGCTGAAAGAACAACTTCGCTATTTGTTCAGTTGTAATCTTCTTATGATAAGGTATTAAAATACACATTTTCTCAACTTGTACAATAACATATAAATAGTCATGTCCCTTTGTAGATTTTGGCAATCCCCCAACAAAGTCCATGGAAACACTTTCCAAGGACGGGAAGGAACTGGTAGTGGAGTGTACAAGCCTAGTTTTCTATTGCTAGGCTTGCTTTTAGCTCACATGGTACACCCTCTTACATATCTAGAAACTATTTCATGCATTTTTGGCCAATAACAGTATCTTTGCAGTTGTGCAACTGTTTTACTTACACCAAAATGACGTGATATCAGAGAAGTATGTGCCTCCCTAATTACGTTAACTCTTTCAGTTTGTGGAATGCATAGCGTTCCCAAATGATACAAGAGTTGGTCCTTCACATAGTAATCCAATTCTTCTACCTTTTTGCCATTACTTAAAGCTGCATATACATATTTAAAGTCTATATCTTGAGCATATTATTCAATGTAGCTTTCATGCATTATTGAGTTATTCTTAAGTATAGTAGATGCATTTATGATTGGTCGGGACAACATATATGCAACTTTATTATGTATGCCATTTTTGTATGTGATGACTAAATGAAACTGTTGCGGCAAACCCATCCACCTATAGTGTCTTGATTGCTGCAATTTATTTTGTGAGTGCAAGTACTAAAGTCGCTGATGATCAGTATGCATAATTGTTTCTTTTCCCATTAAGTAATGTTTCCACTTCTTCACACTCTGGACTAATGCATACAATTCTTTACCATATGTAGGATAATTAACTACTGCAGAATTAAAAGTCTCAGAATGGTAGGATATGGGTTTACCATGTTGCATCAACACTGCTCCCATGGCATAGTCACTGGCATCTGTTTCAATCTCAAATGGTTGTTGAAGATTTGGCAAAGTTAGTACTGGTGTTGTACTAATTTTGTCTTTCAAGGTGTTGAAGGCTTTTTGCTATTTGCCTCCCCGCTGAAACGCCTTGTTCAATCTTGTTAAAGCATGTAAGGGAGCTGCAATTAAGGAAAAGTTAGCAATAAAATTTCTCCAATATTGTGCTACTCCTAAGAAGCTTCTAACTTTTGTAGCAGACTTGGGTTTAGGATAGTTTACAATGGCTGCAACCTTAGAGGGATCTATCTACAATTCACCAGCCCCTACAATATGACCCAAATAATTCAAAGATGTTTTTCCAAATTCACATTTTGATAATTTAACATAGATATTTTCTTTTTTCAAAACATCTAGAGTCTACTTTACATGCTTCAAATGTTCTTCCCATGTTTTACTGAAAACAAGAATGTCATCTAGATATACAATTACAAAATAATCAATAGAAGGCCTGAGTACATCATTCATAACTCGCATGAAAGTGGCAGGAGCATTAGTTAAGCCAAAAGGCATAACTAGCCACAGCCCCTGCTTTGTTTTGAAAGCAGTCTTCCGTGAATCCTACTCTGCTACTCTAACCTGATGGTAACCACTACGCAAGTCCAACTTGGAAAAGTAGACATCTTCTTTCAACTAATCCAATAGATCATCAATGCGAGGAAGGGGATAATGATTCTTGATCGTTATTTTATTCAGTGCTCGGTAATCAATGCACATCCTCCACGAACCATCTTTCTTCCTCACCAACACGATTGGAGATTCGCGTGGTGACGTGCTTGGGTCTTATGAGCTCTTTCTTGACCAGCTCATGTACCTTCTTCTTGATTTTTGCATTCTCTAAAGCAGATAACCTGTATATTCCGATGTTAGTCAATGGAGCATTTTTCTACAAATGAATATCATGTACAATTTCCCTTTTGGGTGGCAGACCTTTAGGTTCTTGAAATAGGATATCATATTCTGAAACAACTTTTTCTAAATCAGCTTTCTGTTTAGCATCATAGTCCTCAAATACATTGGTTTTATTAGGTTTCTTTTCCTTTACAACCATTAGTAAAAATTGCTTGCATGAATTTACAATCCTTTTCATCTACCCTAAGTTTATGAGAGTATAATTATTTTTGAGTTTGTGAGCTCTTACAATATATTCTATTCCATCTTTGGTTAGTTGATACTTATTTTCAGCTCTATAGAAAATGGCTTTTCTATCATATAAGTAAGGACTTCCTAAAAAAATTCCACATATATCCAAGGGAATTACATCTAACTCAACCTCATCTACAAATTTTGAACCAATGGCAAACCTAAGTTTACATTGTCTAGTCACTTGTAGCTTTGCTTTATCACATACCCAACCTAATGGATATGGCTTCTTGTGAGGTGTGGTTAGTAATCCCAGCTTCTTTACAATTGCTTCAGAAATTAAGTTTACTTGTGAGCCACTATCAAACAAATTATCAATATTTTGATGCTTGGAAATAACTCTAATATGAAAAATCTCATGCCTTTTCCTCTCATTTTCTTCACTATCAATAGTTTGGGTAGAATTACTAGTAGATGCTTCAGAATTTTTACCTTGTATACCTGTAGTTGTGACTATTGTTTCATCACCTGAGTCTGACCCCAAATCCTTTTGTACAGTAGTAGCAGTGTTATTCTTCTTCTTGCCATCGAACTACTTGGGTTTTAGCTCCGGATGCAAAGACCAACAATGTTCATCATCATGTCCATCCTTCTTGCAATGAGTGCATGAAGGTTTGGCCTTCTGTACATCATTTGCCTCCCTCTCTTTCCATTTCTGCTTCCTCTTTTCCGTGTTTTTGTTTGCAGTGGGTTTTGATGATCCCCCAATCTCTGGGTTCACATTCTTACCTCTAGCCTCTAGATGGGTAGCCTGAACAGATGCCTCATCTATGCTAGTAGGGTTAAACATGAGAATGGTGTGCCTCAAATAACTATGCAGACTGTTAGAGTTGGTCTGTTAAGCCCTCCGTCAGAGATCAAAACCTCTTTGTTGCATTTCATATTAAGAGTCCTGCCCAGTCATCTGCATTCCATTAGGCGCATGGATTATCTGATGAGAGTGGTTTTCCTCATGTCCCTCGTGTCATTTACCTTCTAGTTCATGTTTGTTGATTAAAAAGGCATATACAGTCTTCTTTTCATTAACATTTGCAAAATCTTGTCTTTAGGGTTTCATGGTCAATTAGGTCAAGGTTCCTTTAGGGTTTTGTCAATAAATGTGTCAAAGTGTCCAATAATGCTAGCAGGCCATGAGGATGTCTCCAATAAGTTTTCATGTCAGAATTTTCATCGTAATAATGTTCGATCATGACTTTTCTTCAAAACTTTGTTTTGAAGAAAAATCATCAAATTTCGTCTTTTGTAATAAATATCATGTTTGTAAAGTCCTTCACGCATAGCCCTGGTCACCTTTGCCAAGTCCAATGCCAGCTATCCCTACAAAAATAGACAGAGGTTCATCATTCAGCTAGAAATCAAAGTGGAAGCAAAAAAAACAGAGTGATGTGAAAGTGCCAAAGTCTGCAACATTATGAAAGTGGGTTTAGGCAAAATGAATTTAAAGGCTTCATGTATAAAACATCTATCCAAGTGTTTGAGGTTCATTCATATTCCAAGAGCAAAGAGAAGCAAGAAAAAATGATTTTGGTGAGTTAGTGACAAGTTTGGGTGAAAATTGACCGGCGCGGTGCACTGGGCAAGAGGCGCGGTGCACTCACCAGGCCCGGTGCGTTGGGCCACATTTTGCAGTGTGACCGGCGCGGTGCACTGGGGAGGCATGGCGCATTGGACTGGTCGCACATAGCATACAGACAAAGGGTTCAAAAATTGCTAGAACTTGCCCAAATCGCTAAAATCACCCAAAAATGCACGAATTTGTCAAGTAGATCCTCCATTATCATTTTCTATTCAAGTTGGGTGCTTACTTCACGTTGCTTGTTTCATGGTGATTTCTTAAAGAAGTTGAACCCTATCATTTCAAGTTCCCCCAATAAAAATTGTTGCCTAGTGTTTTGATGACTATTTTGCCACCAAGTTTACTCCCTTATCCCTTTCTCATTGACTCCCTTATTCCTTAAGTTCCACTACCCCCTTAAATCCACTAATCCCCTATCCCAAGTTCCCATATTTCCCAAATCCTAACCATGAATCCCGAAACCCTAATTGTTGTCCCAAGGGCTTCATATCATGCTTTTGAGAAAAGAAAGATGAATTTGGAAAAACGGAGAGAGGTTTTTGTCCAAAATAGGCCAAGGAAGAAAAACCTCCTTCACTTTTTACACAGGTTTCATGGTTTAGAGAAATATCAAAAATACAGTCGCCTCGGGAGAATTGATGCACCTCCGAAGTGACCTTGGGAAAATCAAGTTTTCTCCTAGAGTGGTTGGACAAATGACTTGCTTGATGAGTCAAATGATAAATAGACATAGAGAGATTTCTAATGAGCTATCATGAGCTCAACTTGGTAGTTGAGGAAGCCCTTCAAAAGTTGACTGCAACAGCACTCTGCCCTGAGGCAGCCTCATTTGGCACATTTTGACTAGCCTTGGGAGATTTGACTTTTGGCAGGGTAAATGAACTCCAAATTGAAACATTCAAGTTGGGTTGGAACATAGACTCAAATACCTTTCCAACACGCTATCTCGCGCCTAATTGGTACACCGGGAAGGTCTTCAAAACGGGTCTGCAAAAAGGTACTATGCACAGAAATTTTTAACACAGGGTTTTCCTCCCTATGCGTCATGCCACGTGGCGTGTACTTTTGCTAGGGAGCTCCAAATCACAAAAATTTTACATTTCTGGATTTTACATGAAACATCATGACTTCTAGTGCATGGCCAAGAAGCTTGGGCAAGTTTTGAGTCCTCAAGAGGTCAAAAACAGTCAAACAATGACCTCATTGCCCCTGTTTTGACACATAGGAAGCAGTCCTGGGAGATTGAAGTTTTGGTGATGCAAATGGACAGCAAATTGAAAACTTCCACTTGGGTTGGAACGTAGACATGCAGGGCTTTCCAACACGCTATCTTGGGGCTCACTTTGCACTTCGGGAAGTTCCTCACACTCAGCCTCAAAGTAGTGCGATGCATAGAGGATTTGGCGCAGCGCATAGAGGATTTCTGCTCAATTTTTCACCTTCCAGCTCAGAAATTCGGCCAGTTTTCACTAGTCTTGCTTTTTGATGTAATTTTTGATATATATTGATGTAATTGGAGAACCACGATGTAATATTGGTATATTTTTACTTGTTATAGAGGATTCATTCACTTAAAAGTGAAAATTTAATGAATGAATCAGTTTCCTACCTTATAGAGGCAAGTTGTTTTGATTGCCTAGATTTCAGTGCCTTGTTTAGAATTGGTTGAAACAGATCCTAGAATGATGAGCTCGACCCCTAGAGGCAAGGGAATGGGTTGGGCTAGTCTATATGATGTAATTTCTAAGTCATTTTTAGGGTTGGATACTTGGGATTGCTTTGGCATATCATTGTACATTCTATCTCTGCATTTTTGGCTAAGGAAAGGCCAGGGTTTTGCAGCACTGTTTGGGATCCATGTGGCTTTATGTTTTGATGGTGTTCTCCTCTAAGTAATTGTAAGTTCATTAATGTTATGTGTATCATTTTCCTTTTTCTTCTTCTGAATTTGAACAAATGAGTGATTAAGGTAGAATCCATTGACTGTTATGCTCTGCCTTTGAATTTGTTTAAATTTCCATGTTTTCAACTATTTAAGGAGAATTCTTGAGAGTTTCTTGCTCTCCTTAGCTCCTCGCCAATCTGATCCATCCATTCACTCACTTTAAAGCATCAAAATGATAGCCTTCCTTGCCCCAATCATAACTCTGCAGAAATTGTGCCTCATCCCTGAGCCCAATTTGCCTTTCCCTGTTTCCAACACAAAACCCCCAAAAAACTCAAATTTCAATCTGTGTACTTCATACCTAGCCAAAAATAAGTTGTTATTACAGTCATCTCCAGCCCCATCGACTATCTTTTTCCGAGATCGACCCAGAGAGAGCCCTTTCCTGCCCTCGTAGGGCTAGCTACAAGGTTGAGCGTGGTTTGATGTGGACCTAGAACCTTGCCTTTCCAGACTGAGGCAAATCTAGCACTAACATAGACCACCTATATACTTCAGCAAAGTTTTAGGTGAGTCTAAAGAAATGCCTAGAATTAAAGTTCTTTTCTAAATTCTTGGGTGTAGCTTTGTACATTTTTCCCTTTTAATTGGCGAAGAGTTTGCCAACTCATCATAGCTTGCTGCATATAAGCTAGTGGATAGAATTGTTTTTTAATTGGAGAAACAAATTCACTCCAGACAGAAAGAATTTTACCATGCTTCTTCAAGTCATCTTGTGTCCTACCTTCCCACCATACCAAGGCAGTTCCTCCAAGGTGTAGGCTGGCTAGCTGAATTTTACTCCTGTCTGAATCAGTGCTCTACAACCTGCAATACACATCAATCTGTCTAATCCAGTTATCTAGCTCCTCTACATTTAATTCTCCATCATATATTGGCAAATCAAATTTAACATCTAATTTAATCAAATATGTTTTCTTCTTTTTATTTTCAAGGCTATTAGGATGTGTGGATAGAGGAACCTCTTTTCCTTTCCCTTTGCCTTCAGAATGGCCATCTAGAAGAGATTCATCTGTTCCTTTGTCTTGTTTGGAGGTTGAAGAATATTCACTTCGACCTTTCTTAAATTCTCAATACATTTCTTCTACCATGGCTCTCATGGTCATGAAACTGTCCGTGAACTGAGAGTCTAATTCCAAGGGATTTTCTTCTGCCATTTTCCTCCTAGGATAAACTCTACCAATTTCTGGGTTAGCTTCAACTAGTTTTCCTTCTCCTAATTTGAGCTTTGACCTAGTTATCATTCACCAATCCAGCACAAGCTTGTCTAACCTTAGTAAGCCTAAATCTTTGATACCACTTGATTTGATAATGAGATCTAAGACAAATAATAATGTATTACAGACTTATGTGCATGGATTTTTCTATGTTATTTTATGCAATGGATTGATAAGATTGCGAAATACACAAACAATGAGGTAGTAAACAAAAACATAATAGACAACACATAACACAGCAAATTAAATGAGGAGTTCACCCAATACTCCTAGGCTACATCTCCTAGTCCAGCCTTCAATGGTGGCCTCTCTATTATGTCTTCAAGCAGAGTTTTTGCAATAGTCTGGGCTCAATTTGAGACTCAATACACAACATATATAATAGAAGAGTTTGCTTGAACCTCTCAAGCCTTCTCTAAGTACACAGACTCTCATAATCACTCTCTATCTCTGTATTAGCTTTGTCTCGGCACTGCCTGCTCTGTCCTCTGTTTGCTATGGCTTTAAAGCCAAAAATACGCTCCCTGTTCATTTCAACTTCTCGGCTTTCAGCCTCCTTGTCCTTTGTCTGCTCAGACCCCTTTCTAAGTGTTAGCAATCATTGCTAAACGCTTCTAAGGATGGTGGCCACCTTTACTGTAACAGAATGGTTATCAGGCCTTTAAAATCCTTTGGAATGCCCAAAAATGATCATTTTCTATTTTACACAGAGAAACGCAGCAACACTGTGAAATTCAGCCAAAACACTACTTATTTCAGACTTCAAAAGTCCTTACATATGGTTTATTCCTCTATTGGGTCCATCCTCATCACTATCGCAAGTCGCTTTGGCCTTGCTCATATGTATTTTAAAAGTATGTTAAAATGATGAAAATAACATAAAAATGGCTTTCCTCCGGACTTGAAACAATATACATTTCCCTTCACAAACCCTTTCGGGTCTGGTTCTTATCGCATCAGCGTTGTTTCTTTGTATTTTGTTAAATAACAAAATATGTGAAAGTACATTAAAAAATGCCTTTCGACGGATCTCAAAATCTATGCAATAATGTTTTTATTGCCGTTGGATCTGGTTCATCAGATCGCAGATATGTATGTGTGATATCGTGATGCAATTAATCGCAATCACATATCGCTCATGCTCCAGGCTATTGTAAGCACTTTGTTGTGGTTTCTGATTGTGATATTGTGATGCAATGTGGGCCATCGATCTGTGCGCTTGATCGACAGTCCTCGTTGACTCCACTGATCGCCATCGCTACACATATATGTTAAGCACTGATATCCACTGTCTTCTTGTGCCGATTTCGATTTGCCGATCAAATCTGGACCATTGATTGGCCAGATCTGACGGCTACTGTGCATTTATTATTCATGCCTCCAATACTCTATTTTTTCATGGTTTTCTCTTGTTTTTGCCTCTCGATAGTGTTTTTCTGCCATTCTAAGGGCTCTTCTCATGTGATGGTTTTGATCTTTGGCATGATTTTACGAGATTTTGAAGACTTAGAGAGTGTTCTTGGATCCATTTGGATCACAAGCACCAGGTAAAAATCCAATATGACAAAAAGGTCAAGCCTCGTTTTTACCAAGAGGGAGATCTTGTTTTGCTCTATGATAAAAAACATGACCTCTTCGGGGCAGGGACACTTCAACACTTATGGCTAGGTCCCTATGTCATCAAGAAAGTCCTCTCAAAAGGGGCATATGGATTGCAAGATTGGGAAGGAGTCTCATTCGCTTAGCCTGGAAATGGGCTCTATCTGAAAAAGTATTATGCCTAGTATTGCGCTAGGCACGTGCTTTGTAATTTTATGTATTCATAAGTTTTCCTGCCCTTTTTGTTGTGATTGGATTGTTTTTATATGTATTGGAGTACTTGTCTCATACATTCTTCTCGCAATGCAAATGTCTTCGTTACCCTTAGCGTATGTAGAATACATGAATGGTGCCAGTTGTCACACACGACACATTTCAGCAGCTTCTTGGGTCATCTACACACCTGAGTCAGAAATATTTTGTTCTAGAGGAGTCTTTCTTGGTACTACCACCAACAATATTGCTAAGTACATGTCTGTAATTTCACTTCTCACAGAAGCGTCATCAAGGGACATCTCCAATTAGGTGGTTAGGTTAGACGCCCAGCTAGTTGTTATGCAATTGACAAATCATTATCACATTTGTAATCCAACCTTATTACATCATTATTTAAGTGCACAAATCCTGGAATGTCAATTTGAAATAATCACATATGAACACATTCCTTGAGAATTTAATACGATTGCTGATTCATTAGCTAA
>APFE030630838.1:101033-122028 GCA_000404065.3 Pinus taeda | reverse complement strand
GCTAAATAAGAAAAGCTAGGGCTATAGTGATAGAGGTCAGATCATTTGAAAGGATAGCATACTTGATTGTCGACAATTGTCTCAAATAAGAAGAAGTTGGTAAGAAGGGAGAGAGAGAGAGACAAGCTAGAGGGGTAAGGGAAGGCTGATGCAACATATGGTTGTAATCACTTTTTCAACATTAATATAGAACTGCAGTTGTACTGTCTACTCCGTGGTGTTGGTACTATCATTCATTAGCTTGTTTGTCCAATACCTTTTAGCATGAGTAGCTTAGTTATGTGTAAATAGATGTTCTTTTATGTATTCATGTATTAGTTATCAAGGTTGTATGCTGTGATTATGCTTGTCTCTTATATGTGCAAGACTTGATTTGCAGTTGGCTCAGGGGACTTCCACCTAGCTGCATTGTGCTCTCCAGCAAATCTACACTGAGGCTTGAGGTAATCTATTTGTCCTACTTTGATAGTTAGATATTGTTTATGAACATGCATGTAACTTTCTGACAATTGCAGATAATCTTACAGTCTGCCAAAGATCCCAGGAAGACCTTTGAGGGTATCTTCATTCTCCATACACCGTGCATTTTATCCTGTAGCAGAACTCAATTTTCCTGCAAGCTTTCTTTTTCAAAATTTCCTTCTCATTAAAAACTCTTGGTTGGCCTAGGATTGCTTCTTAAGCAAGTTTGTAGTTTGTGTCTTGGGTTCAAGGCTTCATTTTGAAGTTCTTGGATGTTCTTGTTTTCTAGAACAAGAAATTGATTTTGATTTTGTTTCTAGCCCATATTTCAAGTTCCCTCTCTTTGCTTTTCATTGTTTCATGGCCTTATTTATTTTCATGCTTTTTTGAGAGTCTTTTTGGCAAGTTTGAAAGTATTTCTTTCTTGACATTTTGTCAGTTTGCTGAAATATTTTGCTGTTGTTTGAATCTGTTTGTGCAAGTTTGTAGTCTTTCTTGTTTCAAGTTTCATTTATTTATGAGTTTTATAACTTGCGAGATTTAAGGACTCCTTGTGCTTATTTCTTGATCTTTCGAATTTTAGTAGTAATTTTGTGACTTCAAAAAGTTTCTTTTGTTTCGTTAAAAGAAAAAACGCAAAAAAATCACTTTTGTTTTTCGTTTTCCAAGCTTTTGGTTTACGGTTTCTTTTGTTTTGTTGCTGAGAAGAAAATTGTGATCTTTTGCAATTTGTTTTGCTTGCTTTGGAGAGAGATTTGTTTTTAAATTTTGCCCTCTTCATTTTCAAGTTGGATTATTGTCTCTATAAAGAACCGCATTTTCTTATGAGTGTTGTTTAGGACCTTGCATCATCATTTTGACTTGCATTAGGTTAGTTTGCATGTTAAGCATTCTTAGTCTTTATAGATTTTGGGTGTGTGTGGATTGTTTCAGAAAAGAAAAGAAAAATATTTTGCTTATATATAGGTTTTCGTAGAACCCATTTAGAAATCACTCTTCATCGAAGAAAATGACTGCATCCATATAGTTAGTTTTCTATTGGTTTATTTTGCATCATAAAACATCATTAGTTTCACTCTCATAATTCCCCCTGACTTAAAGAATAGCTATATAAAATCAAGTGATTTAATAAAATGAACTAGAACTTTTATTGTTGTCATTAACAAACACCAACAAGTTTAGGTTCATTATGGCCTTGGAATAAGTGAGTGGAGAGTTAACTCTCCAAGGCCACTCAAATCATAAAACTTAGAAGTTGAATAAAGAGAGAAATCCAATATTGTTAGTAAGACTGGGAAAGCTTCGTGACTGGGAGTTAAGAAAGAGGGAGAGTGAAGACAAGGAAGAGAGATACCCCCTCTCCTACTTGTTGGATCTTACCTCATGACCGTTCCACCTAGCTTTTGAGACGACTTGGTATCCATAGTTTCCTTTCCTAGGGATCGCATAGCTGGCTATGGAGGGGAATCCCATGGCACCTGAGGCTGACAGTGCATCGTGTTTAGTATTACTTTTGGAGGGTACCCTTGAAAAGCTTGGGTGCTTGCACCAGCAAAGGTTGTTGTCTGGAGATCAGCGTAACTGCTTCTAATACCTTCGCTAGAAGGCCAGGGGCATAATTACCCCAGTCTATTTTCGAAGGCCCTTGATTTTGACTTTCCTGTATTTTGGTGTCCGATCCTAATCACCTAGAGTGGAAATACTTGAAAGTTGTTTGATTGCTTGTATCTTAAGGGACTTTTAGAGAGTGCTCTTTGCTCCTAGTTGGCCTAGATTTACAATTTTTTGAGTCTTTAATAATATCTCTTTAAAATAATCCAAAGTGGTTGATTGACTGGCTCATCAGTCTAGGAGACTTCGCGGGCTATCACCTACGAGTCTTGGGCCTTCTCCTCGAAGCGTAGGAGCAATCCTACCAGTGGTTTTCAACTAGTGGTAGCAGGCGCATCAGAGACTGGTCCTCCGATTAGAGTTATTGATTCATAAGATAGACCTAGTATAAGTAGAGAATTAAAAGAGGAACACTCCAATTCTTTCTTGAGTCCTCTTCCAGTCGAAAGGCAGTATTGAGGTTGAAGAGATTCATGAGTCTATTGTGGCTCCTAATTCTCCTCTCCCTCCTGATTATCCAGACGTTTTATTATACGTTGGGAATCTGACCAATAGGCCTTCGAGCCCAGGTTTATATCGATCTTTTCCTTCGATGACTACTGCTGGAAGCATGGCATCCATGACAAGTGCTACAAGTATGCAAACTCTACTATTCGTACAAGGATTAGGAACCATTTATATACTTTCCATTACTCCTAGCACTGCTATATTTGGTTCTACTTCCATTCCATCTTCAAGTGGAAGTTCATCTATCCAGGCTTGCAACAGCCCAAAAAATTTTGTGAGCAGGCTACTTTTGGTTTTTGATTTTCAACGATTCTATTGAAGTAATCAAAATATGCCATCCTTGCTAGGTCTATACTCAAAAAATGTGTGCACATACAGCTCCACGTTTTCCTATTATCACCGTCGGTCCTTTAACGAAGTGGCGAATTGAATTTACTACTTGTAATCCACCTTCAACAGGAAATCACAAGTATATCATTGTGGTCGTAGACTACTTTACGAAGTTGGCTGAGGCCATGCCTACTTTTAAGAATGACAGTGAAATAATGACCTTGTTTCTCTTCAATCAAGTTATTTCCCGATTTGGTATCCCTAAAGAGAATGTCACTGATCATGGCAGTCATTTCAAACATCAATTGATGTTTGAATTGGCTCTCAAGTTGGGTTTTCGGCAGGATAATTCATATCGGTATTATCCTCAGGCCAATGGGTAGGTTGAAGCTGTGAACAGATGCCTATTAATCATCCTGCAAAGGATGATTAACAAAGCTAGATCCAATTGGCACATCATGTTGTATCTGGAACTTTGGGCATACTAAACGTCAGTTAAGACTACCACTGGCTTTACTCCTTTTCAACTAGGTTACGGGTTGGAATATATATTTCCTGTTGAATGTGAAATTCCTTCCCTTAAACTAGTTATTGAACTTCTTCCAAAGACTTCTAGTCTCGAGGAGTGCCTCATTCATTTGGAGCATCTTGATGAGCAGCATTGAGATGCCGCCACAATAAATGAAGCCCATAAAAAGAGGGTAAAAACTCAATACAATAAAGTTGTCTGCCCTAGATATTTTTCTGAAGGTGACCTTGTCTTGGTCTATGATCAAGACAAAGACACCTTGGGGGCAGGCAAGTTTAAGTCTATGTGGTACGGTACCTTTATAGTTAAGCGAGTTTTGAAAAAGGGAGCTTATGAATTAATTGAGTTTGAAGGAAACAAGTTGGGGGAGCCCAGAAATGGGCTCTACCTTAAGAAGTACTTTGCTTAGGCTTTGGCTGGGCACTTACTTGTTTGTATTTATTGTATGTTTGTACGTATCTATCTATCAGTTTTAGTGATGTCGATATTTTTGATCTTCTTTGGCAGGTATTGATGGATGATTCAATATATTTAGGATTCGCCAATGGTGCAAGTAGGAATACCTGGAACCTTGCTTCTGCGACTTGGGTGATTTATTATCCATCTATCTAGTTGATGGTTTCGAGAGGTGTATGTATCTTTCCTTCTTCAAATAATATTTCCTAATATACTACAATTATTAATTTTCTATCCAAAGCAATATCTCTTGATATTGATTTGTTAGTGGTTTATTTACACTCACAATGGGTGGTATCTCAGATGAATAAAATTTATCGGGTACGAGATCCCTATTTGTATCACCAATTTCTAAGAGTACGATTGTTGCAACGATCATTTATTTATATCACATTTTTTCAAATTCCACGATTAGAAAATTTCTTAGCAGATTCTATTGCTAATCAAGTATTGGACTGACATATAAATCATTCATCAAATTAAAAAACATAAAAAATAATCGAAGTATCATTTGTATATATGATCATCATAAAATCGCATGTATATATATAGAGTGTTTGTGTCCAAAATAATATACAAAAATCGGGACAAAATGCCCTACAAAATTTAGGTTTATTCCCATCATCATGTCTAATCATAAAAAGATCTGATCATCTATCTAGCTGGCTTAGGATGAGCAGCTAGAAAATAAACAATGGCATTGGCCACATGCCGAAATAGTCGCACCCAGTCCTATGGTACTCCTACCACGTTGGGTAAGTCCTCTATGGCTATCGCGAGTACTTGGTGAGTCAGTCTCACCAAGTTCCTCTGAACTGCATGGATAACTCTCTTCATCTTAGCTACAACCCCTTCGACATCTCTTCCATGATGCTTATGTCAAAGAAATCCATTAGGTCTCACTGGCCCCACATCTGAAACATGATCAATATATTCTGTAAGTATTCTATCTAATAAAAAGATTTTTATGTTCATTTGTATTAAAAATCCAAAAATATCTTAAGAAATAAAAAAAAATTAAAAATTCTTACCTATGGCACCCCATGTTGCATCTAGTGGTAATACTAAATCTGGATCTCCCTAGAAATCCATTCCGGCATAGGGGTAGTCATCGACTACAATGACCTGTTGATCCCACCATGCGAAAAGCTAGTCATCAAAATTCATCCTAGGGAAATCACCACTGCCTAGGTGTTTCATCAGGTCAGCCCATCTGCCCATCCACAGATCCCTCGGGCTGCTGATGCTTGAAAATACCTTAGGTCAAAGTTCAGGTAATTTCTCAAAGAAGAATGAGCATAAGATTATGCCGTATCCGAAATTCTTTGTCCAACCCTTCTGAATGGAAGTGAGTTGGTTCTTCATGTTTATCAATAGAGGTGTACATGATTTGGATTTAAAAAGGAACACAAACAATTATAGAGATAACCATAAATATAGAGATACAACATAGATAATACTTCATTTCATTAATGTAACATACTAAAATATGCTTACAAACATAAATGGTAATAAACAAGCTCAGGCGATGGTAGCTTATCTCTAAGGAGAGATATGGTGGCTACATGCCTTTGAACTGAACTACAATGAGCATTGAAGGCCTATTTATTGTTTAGAAACAATGGAAAACACTAAACATCCAAAAGCCTAACCCTAGGAGATGAAGCGCCAAACTATGGGCCCTGTTTTAGGTAAATTGGTACCTCAACTTCTCAGGGTCGTAACTTTGGCATATGATCTATGCACAACACCTCATTAGAAATATCTATCCGAGGAATACAACTTTCGAATGAGAAAAATCGATCCATGGATCCATGTTGCTCATAGTTTTCCTAAAACACGTCGTTTAGAGCCTCAAAATGGCTCCAGAAGTTCAGGACCCGAAAAACTGCCAAAAATAGTAAATTGTGCTACAAATAAGCAAACCAAAAAATTGAAAGAAACAATGGTGGGGGTCCAAGTGGAATTGGGAGCTGGCCACCAATATCCACCTGGATCATTCCTCCCCCCTTAGGAATAAATGGTCCCTGTTGCATTGAGATCCTCCATGAGATGCAGAAACTTCTGCTGAACTTGGTCCCTGGTGAGCCACTTGCCCTAGTAAAGGCGTTCGCCCGCTTTGAGAACTCAATACAGTTGGATCTTCTGCTGGCAAGTGTGCTTGATCTACGTGTCCATGATCCAATTAGCTGCATCTTGTTCCATGCAATCTGCATTTAACTCTGTTGGTGTGAGTTGTTCTGTAATGTCAGATGTGTCTAGTAATGGTGGAAGGTATGGCCGAAGGTAGTCCACATTGAACATTGGGTGCAGGCCAAGGAATGGTGGAATGTTGACCTCAAATTCATTATCTCCCACAACCTTGGTAATGGTTTAAGGACCATATCGGAGTGGTCTAAGTTTCCGATAGGCTCCAGTAAGGCGTTCCTTTTGCAAATGCAACAAGACTTTGTCACCCACCTAAAACTTGTGTGGCACCCGATGTTGATCATGTCGCTGCTCGTACTCGGCATTTGATTTCTCCATAATGTTGTGCACTTGTTGGTAGATATGTTGGATGTGCTTAATGAAGTTATCTGCCTTATCTGTTTCGAATTGGACATGACCCGAATTTGCCTAAGTAGCTGCAAATGGCATGGCCACATCAATGGGACATAGTGGCTAGAATCCCAAGCCCACCTGAAAAAGGTTGTCGCCAATCGAGCTGTGGAGAGCCCGGTTATAGTTGTGCTAAACTTAAGGGAGGCTCCGATCCCATGTGCATGGATGCTTTGAGTTGTACATGCGCAGAATGTGTATGATCATCCTGTTGACAACCTTTTTCTGGCCATCAATTTGGGGATGGAAGGTTGTGGACTTAGTGAGTTTTGTGTCCAACATCGATGGAAGATGGACCAAAATGTACTGAGGAATCTGTTGTCCTAATCTGAGATGATATATTGTGGGATCCCAAAGTGTACCGACACTCGTTCAAAGAAGAGTTTAACCGTGGCTTCTTCTATGATATTCTTTTTGTAGGCCACCATAATGGCCATCTTTGAGAACCTATCGATGACCACAAAAATACAGTCATTTCCATGCTTAGTAGAAGGAAGTCTCGGCATGTAATCCATGGATATGGATTCCCAAGGTCGACTAGGGGTAGGCAGTGGAATATAGAGGCCTTGCTTCTTGATGGTCAGTTTGGCAATACCATAGGTAGTGCAGGATTTGATGTAATTCCTGAGATCCTATCGAAGATTCAGCCAATAGAAATTCTTCTGCAGTACTGCCACCATTTTCTTGACCCTGAAATGCCCAACAACTCAACTGTAGTGTGCTTCCCAAATCATCTTGGCACACTCACTTGAAGGAACACAAAGGTGATCTAGGTGGCATAACAGGGCATCTTGGAGGTGAAAATCTAGAACATGTTGACCCTCCAAGAGTATTTGGCATGTGTGGCCAAGTTCTGGGTCACTTTTGTAGAGAAGTGGCCAATAATAAGTCTTGTGCCCACAAGACTTGAGCACAGTGGTTAACGCCATGATCGGTGGTCAACTGAGGCAATCTGCAACATTATTGGTGTTTCCCTTCTTATACTTGATATTCAAATGGAACTATTGCAGTTATGTGGACCACTTCTGATGGCGATCATTCTGAACCTTCCCTTGTATCTTTATGAACTGTAGGGGCTGGTGGTCTGTGTGGATGACCGTTTCCTTCCCCAAAATGTAATGCTTCCATTATCAACAGGTCTGCACAATGGAATACATCTCTTTGTCATAAGTGGGATACTTCCGTACTATGTCTGAAAGTGTCTCACTGTGATATGCCATTAGATGCTCATGTTGAGTAAGGACTACCCCAATAGCATAGTCAAAGGAATCTATCTCGATTTCAAATGGTTGTTGCAAGTTTGGTAATGCAAGCACTGGTGCCAAGTAGAGGCGATGTTTCAACTCTGTGATTGCCTTTTGTTGAGATTCAGACCAAAATAATTTTTCTTTTGCTCCGCCCTTGGTGACTTGACTCAAGGGCCAAGTGATATGATAAAATCCCAACACGAACCTAAGGTAGAAGTTTTTCAAGACCCAGAAAGCTACGGAGCTCTGTTAGAGTGGTTGGAGATGGCCAATCCCAAATGACTTGGATCTTGGCAGGATCCACATGCACCCCCTGTTCATCAATAACGTATCCCAAGTACTGAACTTGGGTCATGCCAAAAGTGCATTTCTCCAAATTAGCACATAACTTGTGTCTCTGCAATGTTTGGAGAAACTGCCAGATGTGGTGGAGGTTCTCTTCCCAACTCTGGCTAAAGATCAAGATGTCATCCAAGTATACCACTACAAATGAGTTTGTGAATGGCTGCAAGATATCATCCATTAGCCTCATGAAGGTTGCATGAGCATTCGTCAACCCGAAAGGCATAACCGACAATTCAAAAAGGTTGTCCTTGGCTTTGAAGGTAGTCTTCCACACATCGGAGGGTTCGATTGGTACCTGGCGATATCCTGACTTCAAAACAATCTTGCTAAAATATTTTCCCCCCTTCATTTGTTCTAGAAGGTCATCAATCCATGGGATTGAGTACCTATTCTGGACAGTGATCTAGTTCAGCGTCCAATAGTCAATACAGAGTCTGCAAGTCCCATACTTCTTATGTACCAACATGATCGGGCTCCCATAGGATGATGAACTCGGTCAGATGTGACCTTTCTGTGGCAACTCCTGAATCTGCCTCTTAATTTCATCGTTCTCCAGAATGGAGCCCTGATAGATTAGTCCACTGGGTAGTGACACACCTGGGGTCAGATCGATGGAGTGCTTGACCTAACAGTGCAGAGGAACCCCTATGGGGGAGGTGAATATGTCCTCGTACTCCTCCATTCCCTTGTCCATCTGTAGTTGTCATGTGGAGGGGCCTTGTCTGGAGGTCGTCACCACCGTTTTCTTCTTTTCTTGAGGGTGTATCATGAGGAAAACAATTTTCCCAGTTTTGGAAATGATCTTACTGCATTGTTTTGTAGTAACCAAAGAGATGGCGGTAGGCGGTACTACCTCCGGTATCCCATACAACTTATTTCCCAAAGTAACAATAACAACACGAGGCCTTGAGTCATATACAGTATGTCACTTCCACAAGAATGGTTGGTCTAATAATACGTCACAAATATCAAGGGGAGCAATGTCACACAATATCTCATCCATGAAGGGCTTGATATTTTACGAAAGGTGACATTGTTGGCTCACACGAAGATCTTGTCCTTGGTGAAGCCACCCAATGGTGTATGGTTGTGGATGTGCTGTGGTTGGTAAGCCCAGCCACTTCACCACCTCTGCCGAAATAAAGTTCTTTTGGCTCCCGCTATCGACAATGAACTCTAGCGGGGAGCCCTTTACCCACATCTGGGAGTGGAAGAGGCACTCCTCCTCCTCTGGATCTTCGGGTTCCTCCTTCTGGATCTTCATGGTGGCAACGATGGCGTTGGGCTCCGCATCAATAATCTTCTTCCCTTTGTCATTCCCCTTATTGGGTTTTGACTAAGAGTACGAACATGCATCTGATTCTGAAGACTTTAGCTCAGCCATCAGTGACTGATTGGCCTGACACTCATCTGTGTTATGAGTGGAACTCTTATGGAATTCACGACACTTTCTCGTGTCCTTCTTTAGCTTTGCAGTGTTGTTCTTTGCTTGTGGCTTTGAAGGGTTGTCCTAGGCCCTCCTGCCTTGGCTTTATCCTTTATTCAACGGTTTAGCAACGCCTTTTCCTTGCTTCGGATTTTCATATCCAAAGTCTCGCTTCTTTTGTTTAAACTTCTGCTCGATCTTGATAGTGTATTGATACGTCATGATGAGAAAGGAGATGTCCACGAACTCCATCTCATCCTAGATGTACATGTGTAGGCAGCCACGGTATTTGAGTACCAAATGTAGCTTAGAATCCTTGATGCCCAACTGTGTGCGAAGGGTATGAAAAATATTGGTAAACTATGGCATGTCTTGGTCCCTTCCCTACCGCAACGTGGTCCACTTTATGTATTTATCCTCATAGCTTCTGACAGGTCGTACTGCTCCTTGATGGCATTCCAGAATGAATTCCAAGTGGGTGCGATTGAAAAAGTGAGGTCGTACTTTCATCCTTATGCTCGTAGTAGGTTTCCCACCAGTCCTTGATGTGGGGGGCAAATTTGAGAAGAGAGAAAGTAATCTTTTCCTGACTGGAAAAATCATGAATAGAAAAATACCCTTCCAGCAGATTTAACCATTTCTCTATAGCATCTGCATCTATCTGACCCTCAAATATGGGAATGTCAAAGTTAACTTGTACCTTAAAGGGTGTGGCGCTTCCAAAGTAGCTACTGGAAGTAGATGTGTTGCCCCTGGGATGTCGCTGAAGGATCTGGGAAAAGTTCTCCATCATCATGTTCCTTTGTCGCTCGAGAGCCTCTTCGAGCAAGATTTTGATAGGATCTCCTGCCCCCTCATCTTTATTTTCATCCGCCATGGTTGGCCGTCAGGATTTACGAGGATGATCTTGCAAAGGTTCAAGTTGTTCAAGCCCTACCTCCTTATATCCCGACCTCGTTGGGGACATGCAAAGAAAAACAGAGAAAGAGAAGATCGCTCTAATACCACTAATCCATATTTAAACAGGAACACAACAAATTATAGAGATAACCATAAATACAGAGATATAGCGTAAATAATACTTCATTTCATTAATGTAAAATACTAAAATATGCTTGCAAACAGAAATGGAAATAAACTAGCTTGGGTGATGGTCGCTTATCCCTGAGGAGAGATGTGGCGGTTACATGCCTCTGAATTGAACTACAATGAGGCTCAAAGGCCTATTTTTCGTTAAGAAATAATGGAAAACCATAAAAATCCAAAACCCTAACCCTAGGAGATGTAGTGCCAAACTATGGGCCCCGTTTTGGGTAAATTGGTACATCAACTTCCTGAAGTCGTAACTTTGGCATACCATCTCCGTTTGATGTGCACAATACCTTGTTAGAAAGATCTATCCGAGGAATACAACTTTTGAATGAGCAACCTCAATCCATGGACCCATGTTGCTCCCAATTTTCCCAAAAAATGTTGTTTAGGGCCTCAAAATGGCTTTGGAAGTTCAAGACCCAAAAAACTGCCGAAAATAGTAAATTGTGCTACAAATAAGGAAACTGAAAAAATGAGTAGAATTCAGTATCTCTCCCCTTCGAGAAATACCAGTAATGAAGTAAATATCTTCTATCTCGATCCTTAGGGGCATCTGATCAATCATGAATGCATCATCCTCTTCACTCTAGTACTGAATCAGCAACTCATGAAATCATGTATTCGCCTTCATGTTTGGCATTTTAAAGAATTTTAGCAAGCCACAACCTCTCAAAGCATCTAAGGCATTTTGATCCTCCATTACTTGGTTATCAATGGCACTATGCTCCCTTTCATGCTAGGTGATAGTCATCCAGCCCAAAAAAGATGTTTTAAATCATTAGATTTATGTTTTAAACTTTTTACTCACACACAAGCGGGTTCGCTTTTTTATTGTCACGTGTAGGGCCCTTGTATACTCGGGTTACTTGTATTCAACCCGCGTGTATGCAGAGTTGAAATTTTTAACATATTTTCCTACAGTAAAATTATGAAAAAAACATCTAAAAAGTATCACAAATGATTAAAACCACGATAAAAGGGTTACCTGGAAGTTTTGGACTGATTTGAACAGTTTGATTTGATGGAGGAAGTTTGTTTGAGTTTGTCTCCACGGCTTCTTGCTCAAAACACAAATGACAAAAGTGTGAGTCCAAAAGTTCTTATATGGGTTGAAAAATCAAAATTATTTTTTCAAAAGTTGATTTTTATCTTATGGACATTTTATCCTTTTGGTTTGGAGTTTTTGGAATGGGTTATACTTATAGGAAATTTTGGAGACTTCTTCGAGAAATCATTTTGGTCCCATGACCGAAGGCCCGTCATGGCAGGTATCATTTTCTTACTGGCATATAGGTTAGGGAATACCACTTTCCACTGCATTTTTCATACTAGCCTCCATATTGCAATATGTTTTCCATAGGGTCGACCCCATCATGTCTTGGTTCACAAACCCTTTTCACTCGCCGAATTTAAAATCGTGACACGATGGTAGAGCCAACCTTTACATGCACATCTTAGTTAGATCCTCACTGACGTTTTTTTCCCATGCTACTATATTGAGCAGGCTTGGGAGTCCTCTTTAGTCCTGCCATGACTTGAACGTTGAAGACTCATTCTTGTTCTTTTGCGCTACTTTTTGGCCTTACACCCTAGAGGATCCTTTGTGTTGAGTTGTACCTGCATTACATATTAACTATTTGCACATTTTGGCCTTGAGCCGGCTTCACTTGGACTCGTGTTTAAGCCACTTTTTGACCAGTTTCGCCACCTTGCATTGAGCATAGTAATGTTCCTCTCCCAGGAACTAGAGCATTTGTTTTTTTTACACTCATTCTTTCCACTGTACTATAGCATTCTTTTATTCTTTTTCAAGCTTCATATAAAATAAAAAGACAAAAAAAATTATATATTCCAAAAAGAGCAGGAACAGGACATTATTTCCATATTTGATGGCAGCTAGAGTCAATTGTGTCACCCTTGAACAAAGCACTCAAAAGTAAGTCTTTCCTCCATCGGGATGGGCTTTAGTTTGACTTAGGAGAGCCTTAACCTTGTTATTGAGTCAATACTCCTCCGATTGGTTACTGCTTCCAATAATATGGAGAGTTTGCTTATGCCTCCTACATGAAGAACTTATACAAAGTTATCATATGCTGCCATATAGTCACAGTCGAGTCATGCTTTCGTTCAAGGGAAGTAAACCTGAGTCGACCTCTTTGTGGTGTCTCTTCACCTATTTTTTAGTTGAACATCCCTAGTTTTCAACGTCATGTTTGTTATCACATCATCTATATTGGTCCTTTGCTAGTGTCAGTTTGAGAAGGTCTCCATTGACTTCTTGCTGGCAGATCTTGCTCTTGTCGACTACGAAAAATTGCTCTAAGGGAAGATCTAGAGCCGCACCTCGGCCCTATTATCATTATTGATAGGTCACCTTGTGCTCAGCATCGATCAGTATCATGGGTCTTTGACCGAGCGGTTTCCCTTATGTTCGACATCAGCTTTCATTATCATGCATTGGGACTTTTGCAATGCCTTGGTTTCCATTTGACCCTATTAGTTGATTCCTCACCTCTATGTCAGCTTTCATTATTGGTTGGTTCAAATGGTTTCTATCGTGCGCTAGCCACATCTTGTGTACATTGGAAACATGCTTCGGTTGGGTTACTACATCTTTGTTTGTCTGATTCCTTCCACATTATTGGCCTATGGGTTACACTCACGCTAGATTGATGAAGGATGCCTTAATGCCTTCCTTCTAGCAGATCTTTTCCCATCGACTTCAACTCATTTCTCTGGGAAAGAGATCTAGAGTCCATTTGGTAGTACCTTAGGGTTTGTAGTCATCAATGGCAGATTCCTTCACTATCGACAGTGGGAAAACATGATTGTCTCCTAATTGATAGTTTTTTCCAAGTGTTCGACTATAGCTCATTTCTTTGCACGTGTTAGATTGTAATGGGTACCTTGACTCTCATCATCATTATCAGTTAGTAGCCTCACGTTTGTTAACGGTATACATCAATGGCCAGTAATCAAATGATTTCTCACATGGTCGACTTCAAATCATTTATTCCCATTGTGTATAAATGTACTACAGTGGTTTTTGAAGACCTCGGGTTTGCATCAGCATGTCTAGGTTCACTTGTTAGTTGCTCCTATTTCTGCTAGTTGACACCATCCACCTTATATATTATTGTTCTTTACAATGATATCTTATATATTGGTACTTGAGTTGCAGTGTAGTACCATTTATTCCATCATGTTCACTTGGTACTATATGGATCAGTTTCTTGACTTTAGTGATCAACTTCATACTTTAGCATCATTGATCAACTCTTTATATGTGATATTCATACATGTACTTTCATGATTATGATCAGATGATCCATCATGTATTTGCAGTTCCTTTATACTTCTATGCATATCGATTTTTTACTTGACATGTGGACATGATTTTCTATTTCTGAGCATGGCTATGCCTGCCTCAGACAAAAGTTTCTTTCTGATCTCTTTCACTAGCTTGGCAAACTGAATTCTGGTGAACTCCTCCTCGGTCTCAGTGTGATTCTTTCTATACACTTAATACATTTCGGCCATCATGTACCCCTTCTGACCTCATATATTAGGGGGCATATGTTATAGCACCATTTACCACTCTTGTTAGATCTGATGCTCTGATTATGGCCTAGGGCAACCCTTCCTTCTAGACTTGGTCCAAAATTTAAAATATACTGTTTTATTCCCTATACGCTACTTTTCCCTGTGACAAAACCACGTACATGCGGGTTAGCATATACCCAACTTGCGTACATATGTTAAAACACTTAAAAAAATTAAATTTCCTTAATTTCGGGTGGAGTTCATGAGTTTTACCTGTTACTCACCTCCTATTGTGCATGGCCCAATTGTTTCCCAACTGAAAAAGCTAATTTGGAGAAGTAAAAATAAACCTCCATGGGAAGGCATTAAGGGAGAAGATATGAGATACTGATACTATAGTGAGATTATCCTTGATCGACTCTGACGAAATCCCTGTGCCTCCTGCACTCCCCAACGCTTCAGGAAACCCCTGTTTCCTTGTTGGAGATATCCTTGTATTGGGGATGCAAGAAGATTGTTGAGGCTGCGAAAGGACAGATTCATAGGACGGTTCCGCTTGGAGTCGAAGAAGGACTCAGGTCGCATTTCTCCACTTTACTTGTAGCTAACTTCAATAAAGGAATGATGTTCTTTTCCTGATATTAAATGTGTTTATGCATCGATTTATATTGTAATTTGTTTATTAATCTTACATTGATGCGTAATATGATTTAAAGTTAATATCATGAAAATTATTTATGTTTCTACTACTGTATATGTTTCATTTGAATAATTTTCATGTTTCAAAGACATTAAGAGAAGCTGAGGGTTTCCACCCTGCAGGATCTACTCAAATGTAGGACTTACGGGTAAGGACACTCTTCCACAGTTTAGTAGAATAAGCTTTTAGGTTGATTTCCTGAGAATTTTTGTTGTGGTTTTCCCTCCACTCCATTGGGGTTCTCAACCCACTACCCTAGGGTGTTCTCACCCGCAACAATAGTGACTTTTCATGTCCTCATCTAATGATGATATGGAAATTATGATATAATCGCATAATTATAATAAAGACTAAGAAGTAGAAGTCCAAAAGTCATGTATGGACAAAAGAACCATGTGAAGAAGTCCAAAATACATGTAATTACAAGAGTCATAGGATATTCCAAGAGTCATATGTAATTCCAAAACTCATTTGGATGTTCAAGAGTTATAGAAGCCCAAAGGTCATTATAAGTTGGAAAGTGAAGAGTCATGAGGATATGAAAAGTCATGCATCAAGTTATAAAATGATCCTTTAAATTACTCAAGAAAAGGACTTTTAACCTTGGCTTCTCCCACAACACATTAGAGAGATAGAGATAGTACTTTTGGGGAGGAAATAGTGGCTCTAACGCTCCATTATTGGAGCTAGTGATGTTCATTGTACTTATGTATATTAGAACTTTTTCTTAATACTTGAAGCAATTCAGCCAACACATTTTCATGCATGAATCATGGATGTTTTGATATTATTCTTCTAATGTTTTTGGTTTATGGTAGCTTTCATATCTACTAAAGTAATTGAAATATTTTAGTGACTTTGGTGCTAAACTTGTTGGAAATGTGTTGCGTTGATTTACTGATCATTGTATATATGTGAACTACTTTTATTAATGCTTAATGATTCTTTCGTATTTATGTGTATGTGTCTCCATTAGATTATGTTGACGAGTGTTGGAAATTTGTCATCCAAAGCAGTATCCATAATGTGAAGTCCCAATTAGACCTCACATTGTTTGGGATAGGACCCCCATCCAGGATACATGGCAGTTGGGCTGATATCCTAGATGGGGCTACCTTATGGATGGTAACAAGCTCCTAATAAAGACTCTGCATGGTATCTCCTAGTGTTGATACTTCACTCAGTATCACTTCCTTCAGTTCTTCCATATGCACCTATCCAGAAGTTGCATTCTATACCTCTACTCAGAGTTATTCACCTAGTAGCTTGCAATTTCTTTGCCAACTATTTGTTCTTGGCCATCAAATACTCTGTGTTTGACTTTGAAGCACCTTCGAAGGCTAAGTTGGTTGTGGAAATGGCACCTATATTTCTTTAGGTGTTTATAAAAATCACCCTTTCTCTGATGAATGTAGGGGATGTGGTTTCATTTGGAAAAAGTTTCTTCTTCACTTCTATGATATTTTTCTGAAGTTTTTAATAAGTTAGATCATACATATCCATAACAGGACCATCATCGAGAGGAACAATTTCCTCTTCCTCTCTTGGAGCTTGCTCTACCGGAGGATGGGGAGACTGAATGGTGACCTATTATGTAATTGGCATTAGATCAACATCTTCGTTTTGTGGCTCTAGTTCCTCCTCCATGTCTTAAATTTTGATCAACTCCTCTATCTCTTGAGCAATCTCTTTATCCTGCATCTATTTTCTCTCCTCCTCTATCTATTGATTTTGTTCATGTTCCTCAACTTGTCTTTGTGTTATTTCTTCTGCTATTACTTTCCACCTTTATTATTGTTCTTGCTCCTACCTTTCTTCCTCCAATCTCTTCTTCTCTCGTTCTTCCCTCTGCTTCCATTCTACTTCTTACACCCTCTGTTTCCTCTTCTTCTCCACTATTATAGACACTCTCACAATGAATGAATTTTCCTTCATCTTGTGGCTTCATTCTCCCTCTGGACTATGCAAAAACTTCCTCTTTACCATCTCGTGCACTGGGTTGCACTCTTCCATTGGTGTTACTTATGGAGTGACCTCTTGTTGTGGAGAAACCTATGAACTTCCTGAAAAATTGACCATCTCACAAGACTTGAAGGAATTGTAAAGATTCTTCCATGGTTCCTCTTGTGACCAATGAAAGGTCTCGCTTAGCCACTAAAAATGGATCCTCACATAGTGATCTCTACAGACATTCTAGAGATCATACAAATTGAACTCCATAGTACCAAATGTAAATGTTTTTATTGCCTTTTCTTTGATATCTGTGATTTTCATATTCTTGATCTCGTACAATCTAATTTGCATAGGAAGTGTTGGCCAAGGTGATTTCTTCTTCTTGTGCGAAGATACTGACAACCCTTTGGAGAGATGATATGAAGCCTATTGCATGACTAGCGTATCGATGACACACCTCGGTAAAATATGCAAATACTTTTGTCCATTGATCACCTTGAGGAAAGTGTCGTCCGTTGAGGCAAACCAATCTGCTACCTCTGAAACTACTTTCATTGCCCCACATGACATGCAAGGTGGCTCTTCCTAAAATATCAACCCGCGCAACAAAATGAAGAAGTAGTCATATGAAGTAGTTAGTTAGCTTCTCCATTACTCCTTTGTTTTTACACTCTGAAAGAAGCTTGCAATAGACATGCACGGCAATTTCTCGTGGTGTCCAAGTCTAATTCATGTTAGGGAATACAATGTGTGCACAGATTGCATCTAGTAAATATGTAGACATGTAAAATTTCGCTTGCCCGCCCTTGGAAGTATTCAAGGAGTTGAATACATGGATCCGCAACTACTGAGCCAACAAATATGACCAGTTGGATGGTTTACCTTCATTGACAACCTATTCCAGTAAGAAATCCCACCCTTCAGGAAAGGTCTCAGTGCTCTGTTGGACATAGGTTTTGCAATGTACGATTATCCACAACTGATAAGCCCTTTTGAGAGGTTTTGTATTGTAGGTGTTGGTGGGTTTCTGACAGAAATTTGTTGGCTCTTTCACTCGACCTTTAACAGTCTCCCTGGTGCTCAAGTAGCTAGCTTTCACATAGATGTATGAATCCATGAGTGATTCTGGCCCAGGAAAATGGTACATGAGATGATAGTCCGAGCCTCTTCCCGCTAGTACTGATAAGATTCATAGTGTTTGGATCTGTGTGAGACTACATCCAATCAATAATATTTGAACATGGGAATGTTGGGTACCTGCATTAAATCTTGTGTAACGTTGACTTCTAGACATTTACATACACCTATTGGTATTCCTAATTTGCTTTGAAGGTTTTTGCTGAGAAAATTTCATTCAACTTCTGCCATGTGATATCTGATTCCTTTTCTACAAACAATTAGTGTCTAAGTATACTGGAAAGTAAACTGGCGTATTCTCTACTGCCTCCTTGGTGTCGCTCTCTATGGTATCCTTTGAAGTAGTTATCTTGGGTGCCATAATAACAACGATTGATAAACATAAGTGCTCAACACCTGCAATATCTGTGGGAGGAAAAGAACTCATGGTAGACATAAGTTATCTTCATAAAGTCAACTTTCAAAGCAATATCAAGCAACAAACTAGTGAACAGATGAGGAGTATTTCATAATTCTTGTGGTCAATAGAGGAAGACTAGCTAGAGGAACTATGCATTGTGTAGTCTCAATAGTAAGTGATGTAGCCTGAGGCTAAAGACTGTGTAATGTGTAGTTATGCATGGGTAGACTAGGACAGAGACTGCTCATTACACAATCTTAGTGGCCAAGGCTAAGGGATTGTGCCCTCGAACTGGGGAATGTGAAATTGGTTCAGCCTGGCACTGAAGGCTCCCTGATCTCCCTGGGAATGCTAGAGCTCAATTATCAAATGTACAAATGAGCTCTAGGGGCATCCATCATATAGTTCTATACTGATTAGAGTTTATGGCACACATGGTTTAAATAAAGGAAAAAGTGACACTTGGTGGAAAGTTCCAAAAATTGTAAGTGTGCAACCTTCAGGAAACTAATTAATGAATCTGTATTTTCTAGGGATTCCTGCATTTTTTGGAAGCTTGCATGTGCACTACCAAGAAGGATTGTGCAATTCTCTAGGACTAGGAAACTTCTTGACTCAGTGCATTACACAGTTTTTGAGCTCAATGGATGCTCTGCCAATTTCCAGTTTCTGGAGGCAAGCCCAACAATGTCGCAAGGTCAATTCAGAAGTTAGCTTGTGTTTGAAACATGTCAAGTCGAGATCAGTACATCATAGGCAAAGCATGAAATGATAACTCTCAATCAAAACATAAATAATTGATGACAATATAAGATAAGCTCATGTGGACAGAAGAAAGCCTCCAAAATCAAAGCATGGGAAAAGTTTTGGAGGGTGGTTGTAATAGCTACAACACTTGGTGACACACTGGTAGAACTCCAGCTCTCTGTATGGGTCTTGTCTCATGAAAAACAAGTCTAAATCTTCAGGAAGTATTTTTCAATTCATTGCTCATTATAGCTTATTCATTTAGCTTGTATTAAATATGTAGGTTCTACCATTCTCTTCATCAGAGGTACACTTAACCAAGCCAAGTCAAACTCAGTTGTTTCGATTGAGGAGGGGGAGTATATAGATACACAATTAAAAGAATTTTTAGAGTCTTAGTTTTCATCTCTAGTGTTGCTTCGCTGCTAGCAGGCCTGCACAGTACCCCTACAGAGTCACTTCAAGAACACAAACATTTCTCCACTAATAGAGAGCCTAGACATTACCTCGGTGGAGTTTCTTGCTTCACCTCTCTGCACAGGAAGCCTTTCTCTTCTTTCGCCTTTTATTATATTTTTTCCATTTTTTTCATTTTGTTCAAAGAAACATGCGTAGGAACTTATTGATTTCATAGGGTGGAAGAGGTTCGAATAGGGATCCTGACTTATTGAGAGAAAAAGAGGTTGTCCCTTCAGAGAAGAATATTTATATCCTCTAACAAACTTGTTAAAGTTTCCTCCCCTCCAAGCTCTACTTGACTCAGTTGACAAGGAACCCAAAAATATGAAAGACCGATTAGAGTAGGTGGTACTAGTTATAGATTCAAGCATCCTGATTCCATTGCAGTTTTCTCTAAGAAATAACATATTTTACATGAAAATATCATCAACTAAAATATGCAAGATTCACGCAAAGATAGGAAATAAACAGATAACTAAGCATTGGCAGTAGACAAACTTCCTCTTGAACTTCACCATGCTTTCTTCAGAAACCAGACACGATCTCCTGCAGAAGCTATCCTACAACTGAAAAATACAAAAAGAGCAGGGTGGAAATTAAATCAAAACAAAACAAAAGAAAATAAAGAAACAACAAACTATCCCTATTCCTACGCTAACTGAGAATAGGCTAGGCTTACATAAAATGAAACTTCCATTGTAACCAATGATGCATCGATTGGCCTATATGTGTGAGGGAATATATATCAAAAAATACATTAAAAAATAACAAGACACAAGAAAGATAAAGTGATGCATATTGTAACATTTGAAGTTTGAAAATAAATGCAGCAAAAAACAAAAGAAAAGCACAGGAAAGACACCCTACGAAAGCATTACGGCATTCAAACACACTGTGATAATATGACACACAAGAACAATCTTTTGTACTTCTAAATTGGGTAAACATAAAGAAAGAAGAAAACATGTGTTTTTCAAAAGAGCTCACCAAGTATGATTCCTCTAATGATTGAGTGCTGGGATCGTGCAAATCAAATGGGGGATGTGAAAATTGTGGAACAGATGGATTTTCAATTTGTGTGGAGGAGTGATGAGGAGCCTTGAAAGATACATCATTTTTCTGATCATAATTGGAACTGGCCTCAAGACTCTGAGAAACTGACATAATCATCAGCCTGGGCTGAATTCCCTTGATAGCTTGCGGAAGTTCCAAAACATCAGAAGATAGATGATAAAAAACCAGTGGCTTAGAAAGATAAACCATTGAAAGATCATAGTCGTGACTAGGAGAATCAATGAAGAGATCATTGTCATGTGGAAAGAGTTATTTTTACTGACAAAACTAACCTCCCTAGGAGTCTAAGACTCTCTAGTGACAAACAAGACAATTAAGAGCAATCCTTCTCTAAACATGCATTATCATATGAGAAACCAAGTGTTTTTCGATCCTACCT
>APFE030630838.1:43002-81537 GCA_000404065.3 Pinus taeda | reverse complement strand
AGATGAAACTTGATGGTGTATAGACTCGACTCCAATTCTCTAAAAAGATGCACCTAAGATGATTTACAATACTTTTTCATTTCAATGAATCCTCTAATTAAGAGAGTTGAGAGAATGCAATCTTTTGATAAAAACAACTTTCTTAATAGACAATCAAAGAAACAATCTATTTATCTTTTCAAAGCGTACAAAACATGACCACTCATTACTTGCACGAAAAATTCATTTCTCTTTCAAAAACGTCAAATGCTACTCTAAAACAAACTTTGCAAAGGAGATCTTTTTGTATTTTCCTATCTAATAAAGCATGCAAAACTAATCTAATCCGAAGCAATTTCAAGATCTATAAAAATCTATGAAAAATTCACTCAAAAAGCAAATCAAAGGAATTTACCTAAAAGTAAATCTAAGAGGCAAAAACTTACTAAGATGATTCCGGGATGTTTTACTTGGCAACAATCAAACCAAGGACTAGTTCATGCAAAATCATAAACTAATCAAAACAAAAAATCAAACTCTTTTTGTTCTTTTTGAAAATGAAATTCACAACTTAAATCAACAAGCTATTTTGAAATTTCGCAAAGAGACAACACAAAGGTAGGTTGCTCACACAGGTAGACTTTACGACTGGTCCGACTCCTAAGAAGACTGACAAAACCAGAGATATCTAAGGCTCCACAACTTCTAAAGTCAAAGTCACTACAGGACCAACGCAAAAATCAAACCCTAAGGCTAAAACTTCAATGAATTTCACTAAAACACTTGATACTAATGGGACAAGTTTAGGTGAAGATTTTTGATAGACAACCAGTGGATCTGGGTAGTAAAGACTAATGAAAACAAAATCTAAAGGGAAAAAATGGATAAAATTGAAATTTTCTCAATTTTAACATCGTACGCAGGCAGCCTGTTTAACCAGGTGCGTCCACACTTTGTGTGCAAAGATACAGTGCGTACAGGTACGCACTGTGTCTAACTCAGAGGGTGCGTACTACTGAAAAATTAAGAAAAACTAAATTCTAACTTGACTCTAAGCTAGCCCACCCAAAAACACAGTCAAACAATCAAAAAACAAAAAAGAAATGACTCTTTTCAGATCAAAGTATTACTCAAAGGAAAAATCAATCACATCAATGGATTCCCCAGTGGAGTCGCCAATTTGTCATGCGGAAAGAGTTATTTTTGCTGACAAAACTAGCCTCCCTAGGAGTCTAACACTCTCTAGTGACAAACAAGACAATTAAGAGCAATCCTTCTCTAAACATGCATTATCATATGAGAAACCAAGTGTTTTTCGATCCTACCTAAAGTCCAACGCTGTTGTAGTAGTCTAACCTCGTCGATCCAGATGAGCTCCTCCTTCACTTCGAAACCTGCATACACTAACAATCAAACGATTACATAACACTTGAATATCTCATGAAACAAAACATATTCAACAATAGACCAAGGAGTATATGAAACAATTCATTAATAACAAATCATTGAGAAGAATGGACTTATTTGTATTAATAGGAAACAAAAGAAACCATTACAACCTGAGCCTTGGTGTTGTGCAAGTTCCTCCCAGGGTCCAGCAAGAGTTTTCTTTTACTTTGATAAGCTCACCCACTTCCAAATGAAACAAGAAAGGATGGGAATCTCTCCTCACAAGCTTCTACAAGGAAGTCCTAATTCCAGCAGCATCTACCCTTTGGAATGTTCAGCTTTCAACCTCCCCTCCTCTGGCCCAATGCCTGTATTTATAGTGTTCTAGAGGAAGTTATTCAAGTCCAACATCAATGGGATACTCCCTCTTTTGGATGGGGTAGCTCCTCTCTTGATGGGATAAGTTCCTCTATCATAGGGATGCATGAACCGTCTGGAGGCGCTCAATACACGTCAAACACTCTTCTAAAAAGCTCTAGAAGTGACCACAAGTAACTTTTTTAAGATGAAACTCGCGCCTTTTGACCTTTACAGGAGTACGCACCCATCCCTTGGCTTATAGAGCGTACAAGTATGCATGTACAATGAGCTTGGGATGCGTACACGCAGGCAAGGTAGAGAGAACCTGCGTACCCAGAGATAAACATGTTTTTTAATGACTTTCTCTCTTTTTTGAAGTTTGACATGGAGAGCAGAGGTATAAGGCTTGACAAGGAGGATAATATGACTATTGATGGAGCCATATTAACTGCAGATAGTCGTGGTGACAAATTTCAGTGTAACAATCATGACAACCATGATCAGAAAGTTCAAGATAAAAAACAGAGACATCCTCATGATTTGATGAACCATAAAGAGGGGAAGATTGAAAATGAGAAATTTCACCCTCTAATTAATTCTTCATGGTGATCAGATGATGGATTGGAGGGATCAATAAGAGAATATTTTTCCTCTTCACTTCCAGATGTAAAACTAACATCCCACAAGTTATTAGTGTGATATATAATAACATCATTAGAAACTGATTCTTTGAAAGATTCAATAGGAATGAAAAAATCGTGGAATATGTCAAGATAATGAGGGAGAGGCATGGAAGGAGAAAAATCAACCTTCATCGCAGATTCTTATTCAGAGATAGACTCCCACACATAGTCATCGTAAATGATATTGCAGGTTTGTTGGTCAATGATAACTCCATCTGAAAATTAATCCTTGTGAACATCAACATAAACAATTGAAACAAGTGAACCAAACAACACTCAATTAGGAGGACCAAATGAACCTACAGATGGAGGAAAAGGAGATAGCACATCATCGCAAACATGTGATTCGTAGTCCAACCTGCGTTGAAATTTTTAGTATGTAGGGTGGGAGAAGATGGTGGTAAATCAGCAAATGAACTCTCAATTTATTCCACCTCAACCTATAGAAATGGAGTTGTTAGATGAGGGGAAGACGACGAGTCACTTGGAACAACAACTTTGTTCGTCACAGATTTAGGAGCTCGATAATTGAGGTTAGTCGGGAGAATTTCAAAAGATTGATATTCTTGTGGATTCATTGAAATGTGGACTAGAAATTAAAATTTATCTTTCATTAAATTCCAATCGATATCATCTTCAAAAAATTTAAAACAAAAATGAACGAAATGGTCATGAAAATCATCAAGAGATTCATCAGGTGCTTTCCGCAATCGCATGTTTTTCTTGAAAACAAATTTATAATCATAATTGTCAAAGGCACAATAAAGCTCTTTGAAAATATGTTTGAAAGAATGACTGGAACTGATGTGTAATGTGTAACACCATTCCTTTACACGTGCTTCGAATGTAAGGATGAAAAACTTGCACGCAATAGCCAAGTGTTGTTGCTATAGTTAGTTTCCTATGTTATAGTAGTGAAAGTAAAAGTTATTCTTTTTATTATTTTAGTGAATTTTTAAGGTGTTTCTATGATCTCATTGAGAACAAGTAAATAGGGTATATTAAAGTTTGAGTGGTAAATAAAATCAAGTTGTTAAAGTCTTAAAGGGTCTAGTTTTAGTAAGTTTAGGCAAATGTGTCATTCAAGTCATGGGTGAAGATAATAATGGATTTGTGTTTTTCATCATTGAGTCGAGTTAAGTAGGGTCCAGTCAAGTCAGTTGCAAGGTCACATCAACGATTTCATCATATCATTATCATCACAGGTTATTGTTGGGTTTCTTCCTTACGATGCAATACTGTCAAAGGCAGGAAGTTTTACTTAAGGGTTACGATTTTGGCATTATTTTCTACACATGGAGATTCAAAGAAGGTTCTTAAGGTGGTCAACATCATCAACTAACTATTTTCCTTGGTTAGAGACACTAGCACTTAGTCAAACCTATGTAAACGAAATTTGTTGTGTTTTTGTTGTAGGTGGTGTTTTTTTAGGATTTCGATGAAAAGATGTTATCCAATAGGTATATGATGTTTTACAAGTTCTATTTCACATGTGTGACACATTCATAAATATAAGAGGTTATTAGAGTCATGCAAATCATGAATTCGATGCGCTTTTGATGAAGAAAGAAGTAGCACAACGAATGTGCTGCGCTTCCACACAGCCAACATTTTGACCTTGAAATTTGAACCTAAACCTCATGTAATTGAATCTCATGGTTATAAAAAGTTTCCATAATTTTATTTCAGGTTATGTATTCAAACATTGATCATATAATATTAAAAGGAAGCTTGTTCTGTTTTGGCTATAGGAGATTTGCTGCGTTTTTTACTGTTTTAGAAGGTATCTTAAAAATAGGATTCTAGCCAAATGGAGATGAAGTTTGACAAACATAAAGAGATTTTTTCAAAAAAATTATAAATAACGAAAACCTCCTTCATTTGCTTCACAGATATCATATATTGGAGTATTCGAACGAATCATTATAGCTTATTTTGCAGATTTCGTCATTTCATGTTTTAGCCATGATCTTTGGGTGCAGATTCCTAGGATATCGAGAATAATTTTCGAAACATGAGAGAGGTTTCTCTCAAGCACAATATCATCTTAAAAGCCTCCTTGAAGTTTGTAACAGTTTTCATGATTCGAGATATATAGTCTAATATTTAACCCCTATTTTCCAGAAATTGGGTCCCTATTTCCTAGCAGGTAGTTTCTAAATCAAATGTTATTGACTCTATATTTGGGGAAATGGTTGATTTCAACCCGATAAGTACAAGGATGAGATAATTGTATATATTTTCATGAATTTTAGTGTGAAAATGATTGGTTGGTCATGGTTATAGAAAGAAAACACTGTGCATTATACTTTTTCATTTTAAAAACGTTTTTAGTGAATAATGAAGGCCGAGGTCTATTTTTTCATGTGTCATTTTAAAAACATTTCAATGAATGATGACGGCCGAGGTTCTTTTTCTCAGGGATTCATGTGTCAATTTCTGATGGTGATTTCTTCTCCTGTGTATGTTAATTTTTCTCTTGTTACAATCAAGCTTGAAATGTTATGCCTTCATGTTTAATTAAGCAGAATTTGTTTCAGAATTCACTTTTTAAGTGCTCCATTATGGCTCATTGAACAATTTAGTGTTTTTATTCCATTGAGAATCTAGAATTCATCCTCATCTAGATGCTCTAGATGTTTTCTATTCCTTTGGTCACCCCTCTACAATGAAATTTGAAAAAAAAACACTAGAAGGATTGCCTACCTTACCCCTATCTAAAGGTTCCTCATTTTTTCATCTTGTCACTGAAAATCCTTAGCTTAATATGACTCCATGCCCAATGGATTTTTCCTCTTCCCTGCCATGAAACTATTAAATCTATTCCTCTCTAATCTTAATACCTAGCCTAAGATCTAAGTGTCTAAAGATTCATATAGAGAGAGCCCTCTCTAAAGCTGGAAGGGCTAGATTCCAGTTTTAAAGTGGTTTGTGGTTACCTTTGGATTCCTCTCCTCAGCCTAGAGGAATTATGAAGTTCTAACATAGTGGAATTGTTTCTGGGGTTCGAAAGGCTCCATATTACCTGGGAAAGAACCATCAAGTTTTAGATCTGCTTACTGATGGTGAACAATGATCTTGCACAAGAATGTTGTGCATTATAAACAAGCCATTAGGGGAAATTTGAGGTCTAAAATGGACCTCCTAAGAAAAATGTACAACTAAAATAAAATGTATAAGAACCAATAGGATTCAAGATGATGATGTCAACCATGGGGGATGATTCACCATTTTTGGAGTAAAAAAGTAAAAATATTAAAAAATAATAAATAATAAACTATTTTTTCAACTCGTATTTTCAATTTATCTCCCTAAGGCTTTACTCAAATTTAAAGTGAGAGCACTTGTTGGATGCAAATTTTAATTCCTAATCCAATGCGTACCCATGTTGCATACTTTCGATGGACCATGCTACATGCAAGTGAGAAATACATGAAAAAACATGATTACAATCACGATGTTTCATGTATTTCTCATTTTCGTATAATAGGTTCCATTGAAATTATGCAACATGGGTACTCTTGTATGAGGAATCAAATTATTCATCCAACGAGTGTTTTTGCTTCAAATTTGAGTAAACCCATAGGGAGATAAGATGAAAATACGAGTTGAAAAAATAGTTTTTTCTTTTTTCCCTCTAAAATTTGATGATGTAATCTAATATTATTTTATAATTTCCTTAGGACGCCCATTTTAGACCTCTAAATTTCCCTAATGGAAACTCCATTGTTAATGAGATTTAGAATTCCAAGTACCCCTGGTGACTCCACCGGTCAAAGATGAATTCTCAATCTAGAAGTTATGCTCCCATGAATCGAGATCACATTCCATGTTTTCCAAATCACATGCCTCATGTAGATTGGCAAACTTATTTTCCAAAATTAAAAGATTGGAAAGGAGACGATGTTGCTCTTCATTTGGTCAAATTTCACATTCATGTGCATAGACTTAAGGTTGAATTTCATGAGGATTGTTTGATGAATATGTTTATGGAAACATTAGAAGAAGATGCACGATCTTGGAATGAAGAGTTACCATCTACTAGTATATATTCCTTAAATAACTCCCACACAATATTATTTTAACATTTTAAGGAATCCTATCCATCATTATTGTTGGTTCAATATTGTTGTCAACATGTTGAAAGTTTCATTTAGCATATAGAAAATGTTTATGGAGATGATGAGTTTATGGATGACGAAATTATAGAGGCCTTTCATGAGAATTATTTTAAACACGAGAAGGAAATAGTAAACAATGAGGATATTTTCCATGATATTCAGGTTTTTCCTCATGAGCTTGATGAGCATATTCAACAGATTTCAAATGATTAAGGAAAGGAAATAGATAGTCAATTGGTTTATTCATCTTCTGGGTCAATGATTGAAGAAGATAGGATTATAAATCCTTTTGAAAGTTGTTATTCTAAAGAGAAAGAGAATGCATCCCAAGACAATGATATTAAAAAGGTATATGCCATAGAATTACATCTTACTATACTACTTATTGAAGATGCATTAAAATCAATATTTTTCAAATGTTTCTTAAACATGCTGCTCTAGAAACTCTCAATTCAAACTCACACAAAGGATTACTCATGCAATCATTTTCTCGAGGTGATACGCATGAAGCTTTAGATTTTGAGGATGTTAGGCTTCAAATTGACAATCAGAAGTTGCAGGAAAACAATGAAAAAGAAGGGGTTGTTCTAGAGCCTTTTGAAAATGAAGTCTTTATTTAGGAAGATCTGCCTCTTGAAGTAACAAACATGGAATGTTTTGAAAATAAAGATCATATTTTGGTTGAAGCATATGAAAGGTTAATTATTGACACTCCTATTATACATGATGTAGTTGTTCCATTTGTAGTGTTTCAAGAAAATTGAAATCTTTTTCTTGTGGATGAGAAGAGTGAAAGCCATACTATTATTTCACTTAGAAATAATTATGAGTTTTATGGTGAAAAATAGGACATAGAACAAGAAACAATTGTAAAGGTGGATTTTGTGTTATTCATGAACACAAGGATTCATTTCAGTTATCATGTTGAATTGTCATCAATTGAATACAAAAATCCATTAAGAATCCATTTACTTGATTGGTTGCACTCACATTTTAGTATCACTTCATTCAACAATTTTTTCCATAGCTTGGAGTAGGTAGGAGTGCTTGTGAATAAGCTCATAGTTCTGAGCATCCCTTTCAACAACATGTATTTTTAGATTGCATTGGTAGCCTTTTCGATTTGTAGTGTGCAGTTGTGATTTTGGATTTGTATAGTGATTATGGTTTCAATGGATCTGGTTACATAATAAGTTGGTTGTAGTTTAGAGAAACAATCAAGTTGTAGGATTATGATTGGAAACAACGCAAGGGATAGGCAGATGGTTACGATGTTCTTTGGCACCTCACAAGTAGGATGCCATTCCCATTGGAGCCAATGTTAGTGTCCTATGTTATTGTAGTCAAAGTCAAGCTTATTATTTTTATTATTTTGGTAAATTTGTAAGTTTTGCTATGATCTCATTGAGATCAAGTCAATAGGGTATATTAAAGTTTGAATGGTAAATAAAATCAAGTTGTTAAAGTCTTAAAGGGTCTAGTTTTAGTAAGTTTAGGAAAATGTGCCATTCAAGTCATGAGTGAAGATAATAATGGATTTGTGTTTTTCATCATTGAGTCGAGTTAGGTATTGTCTTTTCAAGTGAGTTCCAAGGCCACATTAACAATTTCATCATATCATTATCAAAACAATTTAAAGGCATGCAATTTTAGTTAAGGGTTATGATTTTGGAATTCCTTTTTGTGGATGGAGATTCAAAGAGGGTTCTTAAGTTTTTCAACATTATTACCTAACTATTTTCCTTGGTTAGAGACCCCAACACTTAGTCAAACCTATGCAAATAAAATTACGTACACTTCTATTGTAGGTAGTGTTTTTCAAGGATGTTGATGGAAAGATGTTATCTAGTAGGTAACTAAAGTTTTACAAGTTTTCTTTCACATGTGTGACACATTAAGAAATCTAATAGCTGACCAGAAGCATGCAAATGATGAATTCACTGCGCTTTTGTTGAAGAAAGAAGTAGCACAATGAATGTGCTACACTTCCTCATAGTCAACATTTTGACCTTGAAATTCGAACCTAAACCTCATGTAATTGACCCTCATGGTTATGAAAAGTTTCTTTAAGTGTCTTTCAAGTTCAACATTCAAGCATTGATCATATAATATGAAAAGAAAGTTCACTGCATTTTGGTTGTAGGAGATTTGCTGCGTTTTTTTATTGTTTTAGCAGTTAAGTTCAAAATCATATTCTAACCAAATGGAGATAAATTTTTACAAACCAAAAGTGTTTTTTCAAAAACAAGATAAATAAGTGTTAGGTCCCTATAATACTAGTGATTCCCCCATTAATATTGTCATTATAGCCCTTATTATTATTTTTGTGCTCCTATTGTCCCCACATTGTTATTATTGTGCCCCGTAGAAGCCCACTATTGTTATTGTTGTGCCCTTATATTATTATCGTTATGTCAGCTTTGATTATATTGTGACCTCTTAGACTCCTACATATATAAAGGAGGTTTTGTCAATTGTATCATCCAAGAATTATTCATTTGTGTAATGTAAATGAGGTTGCTCTCTTGAAGAGGTTGATTTTTAAGTGTTGATCTATCTTTTCTTATATTTTGTGAGTTGGTTGCATAATATTTGGTATTAGAGGTATCCAATACATATTAACATTTGGTATCACAACACTTATTCAAAAGCAAGCAAGGGATGAATGGAATAATGATGAAGAAGTGTGGGCACTTATTCAAAAGTTACAACAAGATCCCAGTACCTCTGATACATTTAGCTGGAAAAATGATTCGTTATGGTACAAAGATCGCTTATAGCTATGTAAGGATTCCCAATTCAAACAAAATATTCTTATGGAATTGCTTACCTCTCCCTCAGGAGGGCACTCGGGATCTTTAAAAACTTACCACAAGGTTAAGAAGAATTTTTCATAGGATGGCCTTAGATCAAATATTCAAAAGTTTGTGGCGGAATTTTTGCTTCTCCAACAAAATAATGTTGAAACAATTAAGACCCTAGGTCAATTACAACCTTAATCCATTCTGGGCCAAAATTGGGAGGAGGATTCAATGGATTTTATCACATGTTTACCCATGTCTGAAGGAAAGAGTGTCATCATAGTGGTAGCTGACAGACTTACTAAGTATGCACACTTTTGTGCATTATCACATCGGTTTAAAGCAAGTATAGTTTCTACTGTATTTATGGAAAAAATTCAAAAGCTACATGGAAACCCAAAGATTATTGTAAGCAACAAAGTGTTTCCAGGAAAACTACTGTCTTTTCGATCTGTTAGTCCCACTAAGACGGGTAGCTATCTTAGAAAAAAATAATTAAAAGCACTTCAAGATTTCCTTTATGTATGATAGATAAGAGAGAAGCAAAGAGGACCAACCTGTATCTTCCGCTTGGCTCCTTGCTTGTTTCCTCTCTCCCTTGATAGATCTTGCCACTCTTCTCCTACTTGTCCCGCTTTAGAGAATACCTGTAGAGGCAAAGCAACAAAACGCTATCAAAGCATCTTGATCTATGATATCATAAACAATGTAGAATCAGAAATACATTAACCATACAATTGCATCTACAAATAACAAGATTCACAAATACACGATTATATGGAGGAAAACTCAAAGAACTTTATTGATAGTAGAAATAGAATAGAGGATTACAACCCATCTATTTGATCCAGCATCATCCTCCCAGCATGAAATCCCTCTTCACCTCATGAAAAGCAAGATCACCCAACAATACAATGTTTCTTCTCAAAGAGAAACCAACAGCACTTCCTTACAAATTACAAAATTCTAGCCCCTAGATCTCTCAGCTGAGGATCCATTTATAGATATTTGCAGAGGGGTGAGTCAGCTTCTGGGTTTTTGATTAGTGTCATTTCACTGATAGTTCTTGATTCCACTTGGAGATTTCATTGATCTCTTACTCATCCTTGGGAAAATTAAGAGAGACAAGTGTCATATGAGCAGCTTCTAAAAGATTCTCTGGGTTTCCACTTAGCAAACTACCTCTACCATTTGTCTACTCTCGCCCATCGCACCCCACAGAAGGCTTTTTCACTATGCATCGCACCTGGCTAGTGTAGCAGCCAAAATTTATCACACCCTAAGCATGGAGCAGTCTGTATGGTCCAGTTTTGGCCAGTTCTGAGTGGTTTTTCAGGTGGAACTTTTGGGAAATGATGTAATCATTTGACCATGATCCTTTAGGGTATGAATCAACACTTTTATGGGTTTAAGAGCCCTTGGTTTATCAACATATGTGATTGGGGTTGTAGTGCCCAAATATGTCTATAACAGTTGCCCCATAAGGCATGAGGCCGTAATTCTTCTGATGTCGAGTGAAATGCTTTATCATGAGGATCCGAGGTATTTAACCTCGAAGGTGACCTATATAAAATACAATACAATATATTATCTTCATATTATTTTCATGATCTAGCTGAGGCAGGCATTCCCATGCTCAGCTTTATAAATTCATTTTCATGTACATAGGACAGATAATCGTCCACTGTTGCTGACTAGTGATTCTTGTAGAGCCATCATCCCTGAGCTTGGATGATCATCTATGCAGCTACTGTGTACATTTGACGTCTTTATCTTCCTGAATATATCGTAGCCTGGATGGATGAAACTAGATCCGGGGTCTTCAAACTCGTTCAATCTTCACCCTATGTACAAGTCGATCCATGTGAAAAGATGTCCTGAAGTCGAACATGGAAAGACATCACCTGATCACTAGCCAATGATGTAAGCTGTTAACAGGTGCGAGAGGAATCACCTATAATTATAATGACCCTCAAGGTACTGTAGTACAATTTACGTGGAGTGAATATGGGATCCGATTTCAAACACCACGCAAAATATTTCGGTCAAAGGCCATTGATGTAAAACTGGTGCCAAAAGTGAGAAACTTGCCATTGAGGCATGCAAGCTTCAAAGTATGGAAAGGGTTGTTCCTAAGTCAACTTCTTAGATAATGAGCTGATTTTGACAAGAAGTGACCCGTCATAGGAGGACTTTAATGAATCCCACATCTACAACATGAAATGAAACAAATGATTTTTTGGATGTGAAAACGATCTAATGATACAAGGTTCAGGAATGGCGGTCATGAAAAATGGATGGTGAAGGTATTGCAGTGGACAAGGTGTTAGCTGGGTGGTAAATTCTCTGAACGACTTCTCTTGAACATATCGGCAACACTAAGGTGGATTGGTAGCATTAACCCCAAAAATGGATGGTACGGAGGACCAATGGTGATGTGACCAGTGAATGGAATAACCCAACCTGACTCAATCACGGTGATGGACTGAAAGTGTCATGTTCAAGAGTGACCTGCTACCAGTGAAGTTCTTCAAGTTTTCTTCCCTTTTTCCCTAGTCTTTGATGACCACTACCTCTTTATTCTTTTCAAGATTGAGGAGTATAACATATGCTTATTCTTTAATTTTCCCTTCGAGCAAACCTGTCGCTATGTTTTAGCGAGCCTAGAGATAGTGAAACTCGCTCTTATTCGGATGGACAAGTTTGTCACTATTGTTTTAATGATTTTAACAACAAAGATAACTTGGTCCTTTTCATGCTTAAATAGTTTGAAAAGAGGCGAAAATGAAACTCCAGCAGTCCTTTTTCATGGCATAATCCCTTAAGTCCGAAAAAGTATAAAATAATCTGAAAGGGATGACTTTTCGATTGTTTTAGCGAGCCGAAAAAGAAAAGCGCTCAATATGTTTGTGGAATGATCCCTCAGGTCAAAAAAGATTAAAATGTAGAGGAGGGATGGCACTTCCCCTTACTTTAACGAGCTAGAAAGGCTAGTAGCTTGGCAATCTTTTCATATTTTACGAGTCTAAAAAGAGCTTAAAAGAAACTCGTTTTTGAGGAATGAGTGATGTTTTCGCGTAGCAACTGGTTCCAGGTAAGTTTGGAACTTCTCAAACACGATAGTGTAAAGAGGGAGGCTAATAGAATCACTCATCACAGCTATTCCTCAAAAGGGTAAAAAATCAAGTGGATGTGTATGATCGGCCAAAAGAATGGAGGTGACAGTAAGAACACAACCAAGGCTCAAAAGGTTGATAGCAAGGCAATCATGGAGGTCATTTACTAAAGGCAGGTTTACTTTTTAATGAGCTTGAAAATTGTGTAAACATATGCTTAGTGGCGGGTTTATTTTTTAATGAGCTTGAACCTTGCAGAAACATTGCTCATGCCAGTCGCTTTAAAGATGTCTCTCATTAGTAGGTTCATTTTTTAGTGAGCTTGCCCCATGCGAAACTTTTCTCATTTCCTTTTTATGCAGGCTGGAAATGACCAAACTATAGAGCTAACTACACTAAGAGCTAATGAACCACTGAGGTTAGGTAGGAGAGTTTTGCCTTTCGCTTAGATAAAAAATTTCCTTTGCTTTGCCTGTGTGTCACTGACAAAGGTGAATAGTGGATCAGACCAATCACCTAACCTAAGAAGTTGTTACTAAGAGCTAAGCTAAAACACTTACAAGGCTAGAATGAAACTGGTCGCTTTTCACTTGCATAAAAAGGTTTGCATGCCCCCAGGTGTTGAGAAAACGAGAATTTCCAAGTTACCTTATGGAAGTTCCTACATTTAAGCAAGATTGTTTTGTCTGTGGAGCAGACAAAACACTTCCTTGGCTCTGTCCATCGAAATATACAAAGGTGAATGGTGTGAGCTTCCAATCACAAAACATACAAGGAGATAATTGCTTCAGACTGATCCCATATCCTACACGGAAATGGTGTTTCAGAGCGGTCATATAACCTTCAAGGAAATCTGTTTTTTTCAGCTAGGTTCGCTTGCTGAAGTAGACCAAGGTGCATGCCCCCTAAGCTTCATTACATTCATCAGATTACTCGCGGTAATTAGGTGGATGAACTAGAAGTTGAAGAGACATTCTTGACACAAAGAGACCATTTAGGGATGATGTTTGACTCATAGCTATGTTTGAACCGGGAAATGAAAGTTGGTCAATGATTTGCACCACTCTGCCTTCATGCGGGAAACACATCACTCGAAAGAGTGTGGAAACAATAGCTCCCATGCTATAAACATAGTCACATCCAAGGAGTAGATTATAATCTAGTGGCCCTTGGACTCCCATCACATTAAAGTGAATGGTTTTCCTCCTCAAAGTTATAGGAAACTTTGGAAGGATCCCTAACGGTCGACTGGTTCCTTTGTTGAAGCCTGACAAATTTTGATTCTCAGGAAAAAGTGATGGTGAAGCAAGCGCTTTCCAAGCAGTTGAGGAAAGGATACTCACGAAAGCCGCTTCATCTATGATAGTGCCAGACATGATCCTTTTGTAAACTTGTACTATGATTCAGAATGGTATATTAAATGGAAGGCGGGGTCCTGCTAGTTGATTCCAATCAAAGGAAACGACTAGATTGCTTGGAGGGGGACCGAATAAATTGCTGGATGAATCTTGAAATGGGAAACTTTCCTCCTGTTGTAAAGGAATGAATAGATTTCCCCCATTTTCATCAGACTCTATGTTAACAAAAAGAATTTGAATGGTTTCGTTCTCATTCTCTTTGGAAATTGTATCATCTAAAGGTAGACCTTCTAAAGGCAAGACTGGGTCGACTACCGTCTCGACTTGTTGACTTTGGTCTAGTATGGACTCAAAAGGTTTACTTTCAGTGATAGGCATTTCAAACGACAACTAAGTCATGTCAGTCGGATTTTCAACTAGCAATGGACTTGGCAAGAGTTTCTTGTATCCAGTCAGAAGTCGTTGCAGTGAAGCAAGACGGTTATCCCAGATGCTCTTGGCTTCATCCAGAAAAGGACAATGGTGAAGGGCATGATTGCCTTCACACAACCTACAAGGAAATCTGAACTTTCCTTTTTGTCCATTGACTTCATTTTCACTAGTCGATGGTGTGTTCTCAACATGATCGATAGAGGTTGATGACACCAAACAATGCATGTAGGGAGACTAGTCTCTCAAGATCCGCAAAATGCAAGGAAAAACGATGAAAGTGGTTTCCTTTGCAAATTATGCATGGGGATTTGGGTTTGCAAGGTTTGGTGTGCAGATTTTTTCCGGATGATGCATGGTTGTCCCCTTGTTTGACTGACTTCTTCTTCTTCTTCTCCTTCCCTTTCTTCTTCTTCTCAGTTACTTGGTTTTTAGTATCACTAGTTTCACCAAGCGAAGAGGAAGAAGGAGAGGGAGAAACAAATGAAGTAGAAGGTGAGGGGACAACTTCAATATCATCTGGTTTTTGATTCAATTGTTGAGGAATCATGGTGTTTTGAATGACAGAGGTTGAGAATAGCCATACCAGCAAGACAATTGTGATTCCTGGAAGGGACAATGTAGCCATATATGGAGCACCAATATCTCCCCGAGAAGAGAAAGGACTAGGATTCCCCCCAAGGGGAAATCCTTGATTGGTGGATTCCATTACCTCAACCTAAGATCAATGAAGGAATGGGGATGTTATTCCGAATTAAATAAATTTCATGATGCTTTGACACAACTTTGCTTTTTCAATTTTTAAGAGTAGAGAAAAAGCTAAAGATGACTCTAGTCGCCTTTGATTTTTAATGAGCCTGAAGTGACAAGTGCTTAGATGGACCTTTTCTTTTAAAGAGTCGAAAAGAAATGAAAGTGACTACTCTGGAAATCTAGACAGAGGGATTACCAAACCAATCGCAAAACTGCAATATACACCTTGGTGGTAAATTAAAGAGAAATTACCAAGGATTTTACGTACGGCAGTCAATCTTCCCGAATGCTGTGTTCAGTGCATTGTGATTGATAGGGTGGAAGACACGACTTCCTAAGGATAAAGGATATCAGCCTATTTTGGTCTCCCAATATATACTTGACGGTATGAGGAGCACAGGTCCGTACTGGCACTTGTCGTATCAAAGAGGAGGAATCACTCCACCTTCGATGAAAACAATAGTTACCAGGTTTTATGACGCCAGAATACGTCTCTAGCCTAGACCTCTAGATGTGTTGCGTTAGGTTTCAAAGTGTTTTTATGTTCATTGAAGTTTATTTTAGAGTTGATATTTTTAAGAAGTTTGCCTTTCAAGGTTCACCGCGTGACGTAGATGTAAGATTCCTAAATATGCAATCTAAAATGATAAACATTCGTTTGTTTTCTTTTAGGAATGAAAATCCTAGTTACTAAGGAAAGAAGAGTACGATTCTTTCAACAGAGAGCAGAGAGCACACACTAAATGCACTTTTCCTAAATCATTTTCTGCATGCAATCTAAATGCAAATTCTCATGCATGTATTTGTTTTTCCATTTCCTTAATGTGAGAATTCCAAAAAGGAAAAATAAGTACAAATCTGAACTATTTTCCTCAAAGTGACACTTCAACAATTTCTTTTCAAAACGAAAGGAAGACTAAGACAACACTTTCAATCTCGAATGGAAAACTATTTTAGAAACTTCAAATATTGACAATTCAAATCAAATACAATGACAAAAGTACAATCAACTATCTAAAAGAGGAAGACATTATGACACTCTTATTCTTGACTCAAAATGACAGTTATGACACTTTTGAATCAAAAAATGACAGTTCGATTAAGCTACTCTTGACAAAGGAGGACTGTAAATGATGAAAAATACATAAAAACATTGACAAATCTTGATCAATGGAGGCTAAATAATGTAAAGGAAGAAGGCTTCAGTAATGATATATTGATCATAGGCAACAAAACTACTGAATAGAGCTGAAAACAAGGAGGAAAAACCAACTTCTAGGGAGGAAAACAGTATCACTCAATCATCACACCTGTCCTTAAGGGAAACAGGGATGCATCTCACCTACAACACACGAGAGGTGCGATGCATACAAGCTTCCAGTTAGAGACAGTGCGATGGACCAGGGAACGAAACTGAGTTAGATTTTCACTCAAAATTTGTAGCTAAGTTCATTGATTTAGGCTGGGCTATGATAGATAGTAAAAATAAAGTATAGGGCTATGATCTTATGAGGTTATTGAGCTACCACAAGGGTGCTTAAGATGTTTGCAAGTCATATGTTTAGTTCATAAACCAACCCGAAGATTGACTGAAGCAGCGTTGATCTACTTTGCACTTGCATAGCAAGGGCAGTTCGAAGGCTAGCTGGCTTAACTTTAGGCTCCGTCTGTAGTTTATAAAGTAAACAACAGTAATAGACAAAAAAAACTATTCGATCCCCAGCGGAGTCGCCATTTTGTTTCCGGGAAAACTAGTGTCTTTTCGATCTGCTAGTCCCACTAAGATGGGTAGCTATCTTAGAAATAAACAATTCAAAGCACTATGAGATTTGCTTTGTGTATGATAGATAAGAGAGAAGCAAAGAGTACCAACCTGTATCTTCCACTTGGCTCCTTGCTTGTTTCCTCTCTCCCTTGATAGATCTTGCCACTCTTCTCCTACTTGTCCCGCTTTAGAGAATACCTGTAGAGGAAAAGCAACAAAACACTATCAAAGGTTCTTGATCTATGATATCATAAAAAATGCAGAATCAGAAATACATTAACCATACAATTGCATCTACAAATAACAAGATTCACAAATACACGATTATATGGAGGAAAACTCAAAGAACTTTATTGATAGTAGAAATAGAAGAGAGGATTACAACCCAACTATCTAATCCAACATCATCCTCTGAGCATGAAAGCCCTCTTCACCTCATGAAAAGCAAGATCACCCAACAATACAATGTTTCTTTTCAAAGAGAAACCAACAACACTTCCTTACAAATTACAAAATTCCAGCCCCTAGATCTCCCAGTTGGGGGATCCATTTATAGATATTTGCAGAGGGGTGAGTCAGCTTCTAAGTTCTTTATTAGTGTCATTTCATTTATAGTTCTTGGTTCCACTTGGAGATTTCATTGATATCTTACTCATCCTTGGGCGAATTCAGAGAGGCAAGTGTCATATGAGTAGTTTCTAAAAGATTCTTTGGGTTTCCACTTAGCTAACTGCCTCTGCCATTTGTCTACTCTTACCCATTGCACCCCACAGAAGGCTCTTTCAGTAAGCATCACACCTGGCCAGTGTAGCAACCAATATGCATCACACCTTAAGCATGGAGCAGTCTGTATGGTCCAATTTTGGCTAGTTTTGAGTGGTTTTTCAGGTAGAACTTCTGGGAAATGATGTAATCAGTTGATCATGATCCTTTAGGGTATGAATCAACACTTTTAGAGGTTTAAAAGCCCTTGGTTTATCGACATATGTGATTGGGGTTGCGGTGCCCAAATATGTCTATAACACAAGGATCCCATTTTCACTGGAAATTTTTGGACAAAATTATTTTCTTGTCTTGGTAATCAATTACCTCATAGCTCATCTTATCATCCTCAATCTAATGGGAAACCTGAGATAGTAAACAAATATTTGGAAGGATATCTTCGTTTCTTTGTATCTAATAAACAGGCACAATGGGTCAAATGGTTGCCTCTGGCTAAATGGTGGTATAACATTTCCTTCTATACTACAAAAAAAATGACCCCATTTATGAAACTTTATGGATATCATCCACCGTCCATCACATCATATTTAATAGAAAATTCTAGGGTTCAAGCTGTGGGAGATCATATCAAGCATCAACAACATGTTCTCCAACTCTTAAAGGATAACCTCACTTTGGCACAGAATATAATGAAACAACAGGTAGATCAACGTCGCAGTTAAAGAAGTTTTGATGTAGGTGACTGGGTATTCCTACGTCTACAACCATATAAACAAATGTCTCTCAAGCAAGCTAGGAAGGATAATAAATTATCACCGAAGTATTATGTTCCATACAAGGTGTTGCAAAAGATTGGTACTATGGCATACAAATTTGAGCTTCCTACAACTTCCCGAGTGCACCCATTTTTCCATGTTTCAAGCTTAAAGAGGGTTTTATGTGACAAAATCCCAGTCCAAACAATATATCTAGAACTTGATGAGGAAGGAAAAATCATATTGGAACCTGAAGCAGCCACAGAAACAAGAACTTGACAACTACAAAATCGATCAATTTCAGAGTATCTGATCAAGTGGAAGAACTTACCCACTGAAGATTCCACATGGGAGGATGAGAATTTTATACAGAAGCATCCAAAACTACTCAAGCATTGAGGACAACAATTTTTTGAAGGAGAGGGGCATGTTAGGTCCCTATAATACTATTGATTCCCCCATTACTATTGTCGTTGTAGCCCTTATTGTTATTGTTGTGCCCCTATTATCCCCATATTGTTATTATTGTGCCCCATAGAAGCCCACTATTGTTATTATTGTTCCCTTCTATTATTATTGTTATGTCATCTTTGATTATATTGTGGACTCCTATAGATAGAAAGGACGTTTTTTCAATTGTACTAGGTGAGAAAATCCCAGTTCAAACAATATTGCCAAAGTTGATGAGGAAGGCAAGATCATATTGGAACCTGAAGCAGTCACGGAAACAAGAACTCGACAACTACAAAATCGATCAATTTCGGAGTATCTGATCAAGTGGAAGAACTTACCCACTGAAGATTCCAAATGGGAGGATGAGAATTTTATACAGAAGCATCTAGAACTCCTCAAGCGTTGAGGACAACAATTTTTTGAAGGAGAGGGGCATGTTAGGTCCCTATAATACTATTGATTCCCCCATTACTATTGTCATTGTAGCTCTTATTGTTATTTTTCTGCCCCTATTGTCCCCATATTGTTATTATTGTGCCCCATAGAAGCCCACTATTGTTATTATTGTTCCCTTTTATTATTATTGTTATGTCATCTTTGATTATATTGTGACCCCTTAGACTCCTATAGATAGAAAGGATGTTTTTTCAATTGTATCATCCAAGAATTGTTCATTTGTGTAACGTAAAGGAGGTTTCCCCCTCGAAGAGGCTGGTTTTGATGGCGTTCATCTATATTTTCTTCTATTTTGTGAATTGTTTGCATAACAATAAGAAAACCCTCCTTTAGTTTCTTCACAAGTGCCATATATTGGAAGATTTGAATGAATCTTTACAACTTATTTTGCAGATTTCGTCATTTACTGTTTTAGTCATGATCTTTGGGTGCGAATTCCGAGGAACTGGAGAATAATTTTCGAACACTAATAGAGGTTTATCTCAAGCACGAGCTCACATTCAAAAAAATCCTTCAATTTCGTAACAAGTGTCATGAGTCGAGAGATATGCTCTAATATTTGACCCCTATTTTCCAGAAATTCGGTCCCTATTTCCTAGCATAGAGTTTTAAATCTAATGTAACTAACTCTATATTTCGGGAAATGGTTGAGATTGACCCCTAAGTCCAAGGATGAGATAATTTCATATATTTTCATGAATTTTAGTGTGTAAATGGTTGGTTGGTCAAGGTTAGAGAAATAAAATGCTATGCATTATACTTTTTCAATTTTAAAAAAATCACTGAATGATGAAGGCTGAGGTCTATTTTTTCAGGGATTCATATGAAAATTTCTGATGGTGATGTTATCTCTTGTGTATTTGATTTTTTATCTTATGATAATCATGATCGAAATTTTATGACTTCATGTTTAATTAATCATTTTTTTTTTTTCCAGAATTCACTTTTTAAGTGCTCTGTTATGGCTTATTAAACAATTTAGTGTTTTCCTTCCATTGAGATATCTAGAATTCATCATCAGCTAGATGCTCTAGATGTTTTAAATTCCTTTATTCCTCTTCTAACCCCTATGTAATGAAATTTGATAAAAAACATGAGAAGGATTTCCTACCTTTTCCCTATCTAAAGATTCCTCATTTATTCATCCTCTCACTGAAAATAATTAGTTTAATATGACTCCATGCCCAATGGATTTTTCCTCTTATTTTTCATCAAACTGTTAAATCTATTCGTCTTTGATCTAAATACCTAGCATAATATCTAAATGGTTGAAAACTCATATAAAGAGAGCCCTCTCTGAAGCTGGAAGGGCTAGATTCTAGTTTTAAAGTGGTTTGTGGTTACTTTTTTTATTCCTCTCCTCAGCCTAGAGGAATTATGAAGGATGTGACAAACACCCTCCAAAATTTTACCTATACTTGAATTTTGGAGTCTACCATGGATATTTCGATCAACCTTTCCGTAGTCACTTCTAGCTCTATTAAGTATTTGAGCTCCCTTTTGGATTAGAAGTGTCAAAGTCACTTTCTCACAAATTCTCAGTCTATAACAAGTGAATGAGCACATTCTTTTACACAAGCTTGAACAAGCATAACACAATCCATCAAGACTATGCATGTACAATGTCCAATCCATGTCGACAATCAGTGCACATTGACATCGATAGTTTCTCACTTCTAGATTCGTTTGTACTCCTATTTCGGCGAGTTTAGTAAACTGTCACTATGCACAGATTTGTTTTCATGAGTTTCGTTTTCATGGTTTTTGTTGTCGCTTTCACTTTATTTCCCTTTAATTAGTCTCACTTTCATGTTATCTTTTCCCTGGCATGTTTTGTTTTCACCATCGTTTGCATATCTGAAGTGGCATTCGCACTTTTATTTTCATATAACAATTGTCGTCTTTTGACGTGGAAATTGTCACTTGTCATGTAAAGTGGAGTTTTGGTTTGTTTCAAGGGGAAATATTTGCCATAATGATTTTTTATTATCATGTAGACATCTTTCGTACTCATTTCCAAAGTTTCACACACTTTCGCACAAGTGTCCTCATTGTCATTGCAAAGTGTATAATTAGTGTCACACTTGGAATGGGTTGTCACAATGTTGTTGCATTAAGGAAATTATGTTGTTCATGAGTTTTGAGTGTTTCTTGTTGTGTCGTCAAGTGAACTAAGTGTGTTATCATTTTCAAGTCTTTCTTTTATTCAAATTCCTCTCACTAATCCAACACTTAGTCAAAATTGGAAAAACTCCTGACTGGGACACTCAGCCTCATCAAGTTGTCCTGAACTACTCATTGCATAGTCACAGTCCTCAAGAAGCAACCTTGTCTATACCTCCCAATACCGCACATTTCGAAAACTCAGTGCTCAAGCCCAACTCTTGACTCCCAAAATTATGCAATATTTCTCTCCATCCAAGCTAGCACTTTGCATTGCCTAGTCTCAGTCCTCAAGCCTCATTATTGAGCTCTTGAACTGTGTATATACACAATCACCTGGCCTCCTATCCTTCTAGTACTTCACATTTCAAAATTTAGTGCTCAATCCTAGGCCTTAGCCTCCTAAACTATACAATAAAGCCTTCCAACGAGGCTTGAACTATGGATTACGTAGTCTTAGACCTCAAGCCAAGCCCTTGAGCTCCTTAGCTGCACAAATTCACAGTCACCTAGCCTCCTCTGCCTTATAGAATTACGCAGTTGGATTAAATGGTGCAAAAACCATTAGCCTGGCTCAGTGACTCCAAAAACTGCACAATCTACTTGTATAGTCTATCCCAAGCTACGCATTGCACACTCTCAAGGCTCAATATTCACCCTTGACTGACTGAGTTGCATAATTGCGTAATCATTGAGCCTATAGCCCAACCTGTCACCCGGTATTGGTTAAGTCAGTGTATCATCATGAAACATGTAAGATTATGGCTTTATCACATTGATGGCATCTTGTCATGAGTGGATTGCAAATGCAGATACTCTATCATGTTATGGAAAGATGATAAAGAAGGAGATGGAGAAGGAGGACATTCCAGAAGACACTTTATTAGTTGCAAAGACAAGCTCATCAATCACGAGAAAGCAAAGGGATATCAGATGGAGATAACATCTAGAGATCAAGTTCCATTGCAGACTCCTCATCTCTAACCCATTTGGAGGACAAAGAAGAAGATCATGATCCATCTTTTAGAAGACACAAAGCAAGCAACAAAAAAGAATGGCTTGACATTTCCATGTCATCATGTAGTCCATCTCAGCAGTGTCATGTCATGTCTTGTCATGAGTCATCATATGCCACATCATTATTGTGGATTATGTATTTATTTATTCAAAATGTATTATAAAATGGAAGTCTAAAGGACACATATAGAATATGAAGATCCATGAAAAGTTTAAAAGTCGTAGGAAATTAAATAGTCATGAGGGTAGTCAAAGAGTCACAAGGAGGTGAAGCATCACCCCATTAGTTATATATACACCATCATTGTATGAGAAAATGATTTTTTCACCTTGGCTCCTCCTACAAGGCATAGAGAGACAAGCTAGATATTTTTGGGAGTAAGGAGTGGCTCCAGTGCTCCCATATTGGGGCTAGTGTTGTTCATTGTATATATGCATCTTGTGAATTTTACTTAATATTAGAAGCCTCATGGACAACACATTTGATGGGCCTCCAAATTAGGCATAAATTAAGGCCCATATGGCCATACTTCAACACATTAGACCTCTATTTTTTCATTAGATGACACATTTTTAAATTTAATATGTTCATTACGAAGGATTATAGATAATTGCATATTTGTGCCTAATATTATTTATTTTTGTAGAGTATTGTAATAATATTGAGCAGATTGTGAAGATTTGGAGGAAGATATAATCTAGGGACTTGATCCCTACTACATGAGGATCAATGTTGGATAATAAATGAACAAAATATCATGAAATTATTGAAAAATTATGGATCTCCAATGATTGATAAAATATAGGAATGTGTCCCTTGTCATTTAATGCAAATTCTTAGTGTTCGGAACTAGATCCACTATTTGAGAGATTATGGCGGGTAAATCTTCCTCCTTTCAAGGATAATGTTTCCTCGTCACTTTTTATAATTAAAAATTCTAATTTTCCTCTAGATGAGGTATTTATTCTCCTTGTGGAGAAAACTTGTATTTTTGTAGCTCCACTTTCATTTCTTGCATGGATGTTCTTGGATTGATTCAAATAATGAAGTTTGGTGCCATTTTTAGCTTCTAAATCATGCTATCCTTCATAGGACTCTGATTATCCTTGGGCTTGGCCATCCTAGGAGCCTTAGATCCCTTTGTTATAATTTTATTTTCGTATTTTCACTTCTTATTCACATTCATTTCTTATTCTTGTTTTTTCCTATTTCAACATTTAGTATTGATGCTTCTTTTGAATTAGGATTGGGTTAAATGATTGAAGTAAGTTATTTCAAATTTTATTTATATAGTCAAAATAATGATGCATCCTTATAACAACTTTGAAAAGTCATCTTCATCATTGAGCTACATAGATTGGTTTACTAGTTTACAAATCTAGAATTTCTGGAAGTCCCTTGTAGCAAAATAGTAGTAATTTTACGCTACTTTTTAGAACGTGTTAATGAGCTTCATTTGAGTTGATTACACTTGTATTAAGTCCTAAAAACATTTAAGTTAATAAAAAAAACTACCCCATTTCATTTTCACTTGATTAGGTTAGGAATTTGATAGGTTAACTATCTCACTAGTTATTGAATTTCTAGTTTTTAGAGTAGTAATTTTCTGCTATTTTTTAGCACATGTTAACAGGGGTATTTTGGAGTAATCCCACTTGGAATGGAGACTTAAGAAATCCTACTTAATAAAAAAAAAAAATCCATCCCATTTGAATTTTCTTTACTTAGGGATTTAGCAATATTCTCGCTCCTGTAGCATTACAGGCCTCCTGTAGCAACCACTTATAGAAAACTTGTAGCCTCACTTTCCTTCACCATTTTTTATCCCCATTGCAGATTTTACTCAGTGTAGATGAATAATTACCCCTTGGATATAAATCCAAGATTATGGATACTAAGTACCACTCTAGACCCCTCCTTCCTCCACTGCAAGCACAAAACAACAAATAAAGTTAGGAAACAATTTTCACATTTGAAATGCAAGTGAACTAGGGTTAGTTTCTGAATTTCCTAGTTATGTGTTGTAGATTAAGTTTCCTCTTTCAAAGAAATTTTCAATTAGATTAATGATTTAAAGTTTTCAAGTATAGTAATTGATTTCATTTGTTCGCAATTAGAGTAGCATGATTTATTTTTGCAACTAGTGTAGGTTAGATTTTATGACTTTTATTTCTGCAACTAGTGTAGGTTAGATTTTATGAAATTCACTTCATTAGATGAATGAAAGGAGGACACATTGCATGTTGCACATATAGTGTTGTTGATGGTGTTGGAACCACCAACAAAGTGGATCTCCCAAGTATGAATTCCCAACTAGACATCACACCATTTTGTTTAGGATTCCCATCTAGTACGATGGTCTGGTTGCCATTATCTTAGAGATTTGTTTTCGCTCTTGTTGTTAAACACATCAGAGTGCTATGCTTGTACCTTCAAGAAAGCGAGGTGAGTATGCCTAGTGAGTGCTTAATGTGACTCTGTGTCCAGGTTCCATTACTATCAAAGGGGCAAGGTAACGTGAACCTCTTGATGAGAGGGAATATTCCCAACCCAGGAAGAAACACAAGAAAACAACAACAAGGGTCTATCCAACATCCATCAGAATAGTCCACATAGGATGTGGCAATCATGAAAACCAAAGTTCAAGGGAGAACATGTACACCATCCAGTGGAGTAGTCCACACAAGGGTGGCGTTCGTTAAAACTAAGGAAACATAAATATGGTATCTCTAATATCCAACAGAGTAGTCCACACGGATGGGACAACAGTGATAAACAATACAACACATGTTCAAAAATATGAGTACTAAAATAACCGAAGTAGTTCAACAATCTTAGTACAGGTTAAACAAACATGCATAACAAACATTTAAATAATAGTCTTACAAACGGATACAAAACATGCATGAAAATGTGTTGGCCTGATACAGCCTTCTGAATTAAGCAAAAGATCCAAGATACATCTATACACCATACATCACTAGCCCCAATAGTGGGACATTGGAGCCACTCCTCGCTCCTCAAAGAATAGACTATAGACTCTCAAGGCTATGTGGGAGGAACCAAGGTGAAAAGTCCTTTGCTCATACAATGAGGGGGTATACATATCCAAGGGTGTATAACTGACCCTTGTGACTCTTCGGCTTCCCTCATGACTGTTTGAATTCCTATGACTTTTCGATCTTCCATGACTCTTTGACTTCATATGTGGCTCTCTTGGACTTCCACTTTACATTACATTGATTACAACAAGTATGGCCCATTGTAGTGATGTGGTTGAGACAAATCATGACACAACTTGACATGACACTACTGACATGTACTAGTTGACTATGGTGTCTGTGTCGAGCTGTTGTGCTGCTGAGTGATGATATGCTCTCAGTGTAACATGTCTTCACCTCCACATGGAAAAGTGTGCATAGTCTTTGATGATCTTGGTATTTTCTTGATGGTGTGTGTGAATGTCTCCCTTTCACTCACTTGCTCGATGTGCTTCATGTGTCGGTTCAACTGTGAGCAAGTCTTCTAGCATGCAGCTCTTTTGTTCATCGTCGTGCCATGTTTCATCAATGTACCTGTTCCTGCAATCACTCATGATTAGATGACATCAAATCCAAAAATTCTCCTAGTCTATGATGATACATTATTTTCCATTTTGGTGCAGGTGACCGGGAGAGGGACAACGCACTGAGTCTGTGGGAGCACAACACATGCCGGGATGCGAGGCTCTGGAACACTATCAAGAAAAAATACGTTGATGTCACTAGAAGATAGATTTTTGCAATCCGAGATAGTAGTGACAACTGTGAGGAAAAATCCAGCTGGGAAGCAGAACTACGAAATTTCCGAGAGGAAAGCCAAGCAGGGTGTCAGGGAGCTACTGGGCCAATCTATGAAATTTTCCAAGGGAGCATTAGGCAGGTCATCCAACTAGGATCTGTGCAATTTCTCCGAGGAAGACAGTGTTGGTAGCAGGAGGCACTGGAAAAAAAATCTGCGTAGTTTTCCAGAGGATCACAAGGTCGAGCTACGGGATCTACTGGTCAAGACTGCACAATCTTGAGAGATTTAGGGCCCAGACAGTTTTGCACAGTTTCTGAGATGGTTACAGAGCAGGGAAGAAGGTTTGTTAGTATAGCTTTGCGCAATTCCTAAGCTGGTTGCAGAGAGGGGAAGAAGGGATGGTAGGATAGCTCTCTGCAATTTTGGAGATTAGTGCAACCTTGGGTGACAACTCAAGTCATTTCTTTCGATTGACCAGTGGAAGTCTTGATGCGAGGTCTTGCGGGAAGAACATAATGGATCAATTTTTGGGAGAAATTTTTCACAGTTATGGGAGTCAGTCAGCTGCTTCATTTCCATAATTGTGCAAAGTAGGCTTCCTAAAGGACAACATCAAGCTCTATGCAATTCTGGGCAGTAGTGCAAGGTCATTGAGATCAAGTCCGGTTGATGGAGGGTTGTCCGATTGATAGATTTTCAGGAAAATTGAGTAAGTGTGGAGACAAGTCTACTCATGCATACATGACCATGTGATCACACACTTAACATGACTCGATGACCAAACACCACAAACCAACAATACAACATGTGCTTAGTGAGATTGACTCAAAGGTTGAGAGTGACAAGTGTGACAGTTGAAATATGTCTTCGAACAACTGTGATGACATTTGCATGAAAGTGTTTAAAACTTTGTGTGTGAGTGCGACCGATGTTGACAAAGTGAAAGCAACTCATTCACACAAAGAAAAACCTTCAAAATTTCTAGAATAAACTTGCAAGCATGACATCGCAATCAACATGCCAAAGAAGACAATTGGTCAAACAAGTGAAAAGGAAGAAAGACACGTAGAGGAAACACATGAAATGATTTTATGCTTGCAAACATGCATGTTATCTAAGATAGAATGATGTGACAATGAAAATCGGTCCTCAAGCTTCACTAAGAGATGTAATTCAAAGATATTCTTTACATACCATACTACCCTCGAGATTATCATGTATCCGATAGAGTTTGCATGAGGTCCTAATCATAACCTGGTTTCTTGTTCCTTCTCCTCAACTGCTTGATAGTGATGTAGCGTGTCACCTTTTCTTATAGTCGCTGAGAGATAAATCAACGCAGTTTCAATGGACAGTGATTGTTGCTGGGATAACCTACATAGTTTTCCAGAGCAAGGCTAGGCTACCTACTCCGTGCAATTTCTGAGAGCAAGGTTGTTGGCTTGCTCTGCACAACTTTCTAGAGCAAGGTTGGGCTACTCTGCACAATTTATGGGAGAAAGGCTGCTAGGTAGTTAGGACAACACTGCACAGTTTTGAGATGCAAGACATTGATGTGTGATGGGGTCTTAGGAGGAAACCTCTATGTAGTTTTTGTGTGCATTGAAGCCTGAGCAGCTGATGGACAATACTACAAATTTTTTAATGATAGGAAAATGTTGTGGGATGGGGTCTTGGGAGGACACCTCTGCATATTTTCTGGATGCAAGGTAGCTGGATTGCTCTATGCATTTCTGGAGAGCAGTGCTGGCTGGGTAGCTGAGGGACAACACTATGCAGTCTTTGATGATAGTGGGTTCCAACTTGGGAAGGACACTAGAGGAAACCACTACACAGTTTTGGATTCCAAGGGAGGCTATGGTCTCTGTGCATTGCAAAGTTCCAATAGGAAAGGGAAAAAGCTTGAGGGTTGCAGATGAAAAGTTTGTAGCTCTAGGAAGCTAGATGAGGCTATGTTTCTCGGGAAACTGGGCTAAGTGTGATATCAATGGGACTGATGCAAACAATGATAGAACTTGACTATGATCACACACGAACACTTAGTGATACAACATATATCATCCAGAACATAAAAGACATACCCTTCTTGATGAAACAACCTTTGTGACAAGAGTGCATGAAGTGAGTGTGAAACATGTCTATGTAATGATAATAATGCATACACACAAGATTTCCCCTTGAATCAGAACAACATTCCCTTTGCATGACAAACACTAATCTTGTTGCCCAAAGATGACACATGCTACATAAAGTTGAAAACGTGAATAAATCTTATGGTCAAGGGTGGGAGCTTGAGATCATCAACTTACCAACAAGTGACCAAGGAACGATCGATCACATGATTCAAGGTAGGCTTCAAAATTTGCATGCGAGCCAAAAGTTTGGAGGGTGGTTGTAGCCGCTACAACATTGGTGACACACTAGTAGAATTCCAACTCTCTGTATGGACCTTGTTTCATGAAAAGCGAGTCTAACTCTTCTGGAAGTATTGTTTGATTCTTTGATCATAATTTCTTCCTCACTAGCTTGAGTGAAAGACATAGTCCCTACCATTCTCTTGATTAGTCAACACACATACCAAGCCAAGTAAGCTAAGTTGTTTCGATTTGGGATGAAGAGTATATGGGTGCACAAGTAATATAACTATTAGAGTTTAAGTTTCACCTCTGGTGTACTTATCTACCGTTAGGCTTGGACAATACCCTGATAGAGTCACACAGGAACACAAGCACTGCTCCGCTACCAGCAAGATTGGTCAATACCATGAGAGAGTTACTTGCATCACCTCTCTTTGCAAGAAGCCTTTCTCTTATTTCGCCTTATTTTATTTTTTCCATTTTTTTCATTTTCAAAGAACTTTGCATAGGAACTTATTTATTTCAAAGGTGGAAGATGGATCCCGATTTATTGAGAGTAGAAGAGGTTGTTCCTTTAGAGAAGTATGTTATATATACCTCTGACATACATGTTAAGGTTTCCCCCTCACATTACTCTACTTTGACTGAGTTGACAAGGGTTAACCAAAAGGACCGAATAGAGTAGGCGGTACTAGTTAACAGTGCAAGACTTGTGTTTTCACCAAGACTCACTATGAAAAGAATGTATTTTCCATCAAGGTATCATCGATTGAAGACAACAAGATCTTCATAAAGGGAGAGGACAATAGATAAACATATGTTGATATTTGTACAAGTCCTCTTAGATTTTCTCGGTTTATCTCGAGAGCCAAACATGGTTTCAAGTGAGGCTAACCTACGGATACAAGCAAGAAAAGAAAGACAAAAGAAAAAATCAAAAGTAAAGTGAAAGCAAAAGATGTAAGCAAAGCAAGCAACAAGCAGACCAAACCAAGTCAACAAGCAAACAAACATACAAACCAAAAAAAAAAGAAAAGCAAGAAAGCAAACACTACTACTATTCCTACGCTAAACAATTAGGGTTACATCAAATGAAATTTCCAGTGAAGTGATTGTAGGCATTCCTAACATAAAACCACAAAGATTCATGTGATTAAAATAGATAAAAAATAGTGTGTAACAAAAAATACAAAAACTTGACAATTAGTGAAATTTTGAAATATCACACCCAGAATAGTAAACATTTTTTACACGAGAATCCACGTCAAGTGCAACCATGCAGATAGATGGATTGTGTGTGATAAACCATATGTGATTTAGTTTGAGGGGCTTACCAGATTCACGAGGTCCTGACATAAACATCAACAGACGTTGAAGTGCCTCAACTCCTTAGCACATCCCGGAACTTTCCAAAATTGGAAAATGTCATTATGAGATGTGAACTAGATAATGCATGGCTTGAAGATGGTTCTTGTGACTGATTTCAATTTAGGATGGCAGCCTTCTCTATCACAAGCTTCATCAAACATTTCAACTTTAACAATCTGACTTGATGAGTTGTCTTCATGCAACATACAAGATGATGATGAGTGGGAAGAGTCTTGTGTGTTGAGACTATTTTCATCACGGACTATTTTCATTGACTATCGAGGAGATAACTCATCAGAGGATGAAACAAGAGAACACAAAGTATCTCCGACACATGTAGATGTGCTGTGAATGGTAGGACACATGGGCAAGTGGGTTGAAGAAGAAGTTTCGATATGGATGTCTGCTTTGACTGGTGCACATTCTAGATCTGAGTTATAGTGTACATTAGAGAACAACAAATCACATGATGTGTTTGGCTATTTATCACAAAATACGAAAGCATGGGAGTAATGACAACCCAAGACTGGAGGTTCATTAAAAGAATTAATTGTGCATGATGTTTCACCAAGATTAGCGGATTGAAAATCGATCAAGAATGGAAGCTCATTATCTTGATGTAAAACATTTTGAAGCATAGAAGAGGAATTGATTATGTCTTTACCTTTCTACTCCACCTGTGTAATGAGAATTCCTTGCACATAACTGCAATTTGAGCCAGCAACTTGAGAATCAAAAGAATGTGCACAAATATCTTGTGAAGCAGATTAATCAAGTGAGTCATGGTTCAATGATTCATGCCTTATAGATGATGGAGGATGGCATAGATGCATATCAGACTTGAGACTTGGGTTATGAATGGTGATGTCCTCTTACGGAATGGAGGAGTGAGTCTTCGCCATAGGCTTTCTGATCCATTCTATAATTTCCTCCATGGAAGTGGCAGATAGATGAGAAGATGGGTTGGGGACATGTTGCACAGAGTCCTCAACTTCACAATCACCACAAGGGGGAACCCATATCGGGACCGGAAAAGGAGGAGGACAAAGCATAAACTGTGCGTTGGGTTCCTCCTCTAAAATATGAGGTGCCTCATGATCCGCAAGAGTTGGGGAGGAAGGGAAATCAGGGGGTTCACCGTATTCAAAAACATGAATCAAGAATTTAAACTCTTCTCTCAAGAAATTGAAGTTCAAAATTTTTCAGGAATTTCGCAAAAAAAGGTGAAGGAGGTGATAAGCAAAGCCCTAAACTGATTCTCCAGGCTCCATTCTTAAACTTCACATTTTTTCACGGAGATCCCAGTGGCTATACTCATTGAACATTTTAATCATCATTGTGGCAAGCTGATCGAATGATTTGATAAAGGAAAAGGGTAATGTATGAAACCATTTTTTAGCATGACCTTCGAATGTGAAGGTGAGTAGTACAACCCAGACATCTTCGGACTGTATTTGGTGACGATGTAAAAGAGTTATAACTTGAAGCACATACACACAAAAACACAGTTCACTCTCACCATTGAACTTCAACTTGGACACGTCATGAATAACTTCTGCAACGATGGTACATTTAGGCTTTATAGAAAAACATCCCGGGATTATGATTTTAGGAAGAGCCATTTTAAATAAGAGATTCAAACCAGACTCTATGGGCACAGCCTATCATCTAGCCCTCCTTCTAGCGCCATTTTATTGATGGTGCTAGAATGACCAAAAAAGGGGATCTCCTTGGTATGAAGTCCCAACTAGACCTCACACTGCTTGGTGTAGGCGTCCCATCTGGTACAATGGCCCAGTTTCCATTATCTTAGAGATTTTCCTTAGATCTTGCTATTTAGCACATGAGAGTGTTATGCTTGTACCTTCAATAAAATGAGGTGAGTATGCCTGGTGGATGCTTGATGTAACTCTCTTTTTGGATTCTCTTACTGTCAAAGGGGGGAGGTAAAGTGAGCCTCTTGATGAGAGGGAATAATCCCAACCTAGGAAGAAACACATGCAAACAAAAACAAGGGTATGTCCAGCATATAGCAGAATAGTCCACAGTAGATGCAGCAATGGTGAAAACAAAATTTCAAGGGAGAACACGTACACCATCCAACGGAGTAGTCCACACAAGGGTGATGGTCATTAAAATCGAGAAAACATAAATATGGTTTGTCTAATGTCCGGTGGAGTAGTCCACACGGATGAGATATTAGTGATAAATAATACAACACATATTCAACAATATGAGTACTAAAATAACCGAAGTAGTTCAACTATCTTATTATAGGTTAAGAAAAAATGCATTACAAACATTTAAAGAATAGTCTTACAAAAGATACAAAACATGCATGAATATGTGTTGGCCTGATGCAAGCTTCTGAATTAAGTAAAATATCCAAGACACATCTGTACACCATACATCACTAGCCCTAGTAGTGGGACATTGGATCCACCCCTCACTCCTTAAAGAACAGACTACAGACTCTCAAGGCTATGTGCGAGGATCCAAGGTGAAAAGTCTTTTTCTCATACAATGAGGGGGCATATATAGCCAAGGGGGTATAACTGATCCTTGTGACTCTTCAACTTCCCTCATGATTGTTTGACTTCCTATGAATTTTAGACTTTACATGACTCTTCAAATTCATATGTGGGTCTCTTGGACTTCCACTTTACATTACATTGGTTACAACAAGTATGGCCCATAGCAGTGATGTGGCCAAGACAAATCATGACACAACTCAACATGACACTACTGAAATGTACAAGTTTACTATGGTGTTTGTGTCGAGTTGTTTTGTTGAGTGATGATATGCTCTCAAGGTAACATGTGTACACCTTCGCATGGAAAAGTGTGTGGGGTCTTCGATGGTATTTGTCTTTTCTTGATGGTGCATGTGAATGTGTCCCTTTCGCTCGCTTTCTCGATGTGCTTCATGTGTTCATTTGACCATGAGAAAGTCTTCTAGCATGGACCTCTTTTCCATCCTATTCATCATTGTGCCATGTTTCATCGACATACCTTTTCCTGTAATCACTCAAGACGAGACGACATCAAATCCAAAAATTGTCCTAGTCTATCATGATGCATTATTTCCCATTTATGTGTAGGTGACTGGGAGAGGTACAAGGCATTAAGACTGCGCGATCACAACATAGGCTGGAATGTGAGGCTACGGAGCACTATCATGAAAAACTGTGCAGATGTCACTCGGGGACAAGTTTTTGCAATCCGAGACAACAATGACAGCTGCAGGGGAAAACCCAACTAGGAGGCAGAACTGTGTAACTTTCGGGAGGAAGTTTAGGCAAGGTATCGGGAAGCTACTGGGCCAATCTATGCAATTTTCCAAGGGATTACTAGGCAGTTCATCCAGCTAGGATTTGTGCAATTTCTCCAAGGAAGATAGTGTGGGCAGCAAGAGGCATTGGAAAAAAAATCTGTGTAGCTTTCCAGAGTCGCACAAGGTTGAGTTGTTGGTCAAAATTACATAATCCTGAGAGATAGTTTGAGCCCGGAAAGTTCTGCACAGTTTTTGAGCTGGTTGTAGAGAAGGAAAGAAGGGCTAGATAGGATATCTCTATGCAATTCCTAGGTTGGTTGCAGAGTGGCGAAAAAAGGGTAGGTCCTGGGCTCATTGTAGAGCAGGGAAGAAGGGTTGTTAGGAAAACTCTACTCAATTCCTAGGCTGGTTGCAAAGTGGGGAAGAAGGGTTGGTAGGAAAACTCTACACAATTTTGGCTATCAGTGTAGCCCTGGGAAACACCTCAATTCATTTCCTTTAGCTGACCAGTGAGAGGTTTGATGGGAGGTCTTGCAGGAAGCGCAAACATGATCAGTTTCTAGGAGAAGTTTTGTGTAGTTCTGGGAGTTAGTTACCTGGCTCATTTCCAAAATTGTGTAGAGCAAGCTACTTGAAGGATAACGTCAAGGTTTGCATAGTTTTGGGAAGGAGTGCAAGGTCAGTGAGATCAGGACAGGTTGACGAAGGGTTGTCGGGTCAATAGATTTTTAGGAAAATTGACTGTGTGAAAGCAAGTTTAGTCGAGCGTACATGACAATTTCATCACACATTTAGCATGAATCGATGACCAGACACCTGAAACTAGCAAGACAACATGCGCTTAGTGAGACCGAATCCAAGGTTGAGAGCAAAAAGTGCGACAATTGAAATATGTCTTCGAACGACCGTAACTACACTTGAGCGACAGTTTTACAACTTTGTGTGTGAGTGCAACCCATGTTCGCAAAGCGAAAGCAACGCATGCACACAAAGACAAACCTTCAAAATTTCCAGAACAAACTCGCAAGCATGACATAGAAATCAACATGCCAAAGAAGACCGTTGGTAAAACAAGTGAAAAGGAAGCAAGACATGTAGAAAAACACATGAAATGATTTTGTGCTTGCAAGCATGCATGTTATCGAAGACAAAAATGACAATGACAAGTAGTCCTTCAAGCTTCACTACGAGATGTACTTTGAAAATATTCTTTACTTACCATACTTACCCTCAAGATGATCATGCATTTGACAGAGTTTGCATGAGGTCCCAATCATAACTTGGTTTCTTCTTCCTTCTCCTCAACTCCTTGAGAATGATCTAACATGTCATCTTTTCCTGTATTCATTGAGAGATAGATCAACGCAGTTTCAATGGACAATGACTATTGGTGGGATTATCTGCACAGTTTTCTAGAGAAAGGATGGGATACCTACTCTACGCAATTTCTGAGAGCAACGCTGCTCGCCCACTCTGCATGGTTTTCCAGAGTAAGGTTGGGATGCTCTGTGAAATTTCCGGAAGCAAGTTGGCTAGCCAATTAGGACAAAATTATGCATTTTTTAGATGTAAGGCACCACTATGGAATGGGGTCCTGGGAGGACACCTCTGTGTAGCTTTTGAGTGCAATGTAGCCTGAGCAACTGAGGGACAATACTACACATTTTCTGATAATAGGACATTTCTCTAAGATGGGGTTCTCGGAGGGCACATCTACACAGTTTTTGGATGTAGGGCAACTAGACTACTTTGTGCATTTCTGAAGAGAAATTCTAGCTCAGTAGCTGAGGGACAACACTGCACATTCTTTGAAGATAGTGGGTTCCAGCTGGGGAAGGACATTGGAGGAAAACACTGTGTAGTTTTGGATGCCAAAGGAGGTTGGGGTCTCTGCCCATTGTCTAGTTCCAACATGAAGCAGAAAAAGCTTGGGGGTTGCAAAAGCAAAGTGTATAGCTCCAGAAATATGGATGAGGCTAGGTTACTCGGGAAACTGGGCTGAGTGTGAGATCAATGAGATTGATGCAAAAAATGATAGAACTTGCCTTTGATCACACATGAACACTTAGTGATACAACATATACCATCTACAACATAAAATACATACTCTACTTGATGCAACGACCTTGTGATAAGATTGTCCGAAGTGAGTGTGAAACATTTCTATGTAATGAAAACACCCCATATGCACAAGATTTCCCCTTGAAGGAGAACAACATTCCCTTTGCATGACAAACAATAATCCTGATGCCCAAAGATGACACATGCTACATAAAGATGAGAACATAAACAAATATTACGATCAAGGAGGGGGGCTTGAGATCATCAACTTACCAACAAGTGACCGAGGAACGACCGATCACAAGATCCAAGGTAGGCTCTGAAATTTGCATGTGAGCCAAAATTTTGGAGGGTGGTTGTAGCCGCTACAAAACGCGTCAACATCTCTTAAGTTTGTATGAACCCTAGGTTGATAATTTAAGTTGGTATCCTTGGGATTTGTAGCATTCTTGTTACAATACTAAGGCTCATCACTTTTTGTCATTGTTTTTGGGGAGGTGTCAAAGTATGCAATGTTTTCGTCCCTAGTTGATTCATTTCTTTTACTTTCTGCAAAAACAAAAGAAAAAATTCATTAGAAATATTTCATTTCAAAAAAATAAAATTGCATTGCATTAGAATTCTATTAAAAAAAAAAAAAATTAAATACTTCTCCAAGACTAGCCCCCCCCCTATTTTATCATAGGTGCAATAAGAGCCACATCACAATCCACTTTTGCCGGTAGAAGAAGAGGAGGTGATAGAGATGGTAGAAGAAATGGATGGATATTGTTGGGACAGGGTCCCCTAGGGTCAATTTTGGGGCAAAAGCCCAAGTTTTGGGGTAGAAAGCCCAAATTTTGTTATGTAAACTGTAAAGCCTCTGCAAGTTGTGGTCGTGGAGCACGTAGATGGTAAAGTGTCATAAAGGGTTTTACCCTTCTTTTATGTAAGTTGTGTCAGCTTTAAAAGATCTAACCATGGTCCGCAGACCACGTGATTGTATAAAAAGGAGAGTCTTAGAGAGTCTTGTAGGAATTTACAGGGTAAGTTCCTCAGACAGAACACCAAAAGGACACCGCTCACAAACAGATCACAGATCAATACACCAGTATTTTGACGTGGTTAAAACCCTCAGAGAGGGAAACAGTCCACGGCCTGCGCCAACGTGGCTACTACAGGCAATTTATTAATAAAAGAATGAAAATTTACATAAGCTTCTCTCATGCACGGTTAACCTACAAATGACCCTCCATGCGCTTTAAATAGAATTCATGGACCAATCGGGTGTCAAGCCACGGATCAAGTGGTCGGTAATACCGAGGAGAGAATGAACCGTCGGATCACTACATATCGTGACCGTCGGATTGTAAGTTACAAAATGTACAACGGTAAAGAAACACACTTTACCTAACTCTATACCTAACTATATACTAGACCAAGTTGAACTTAACTATTTCCTATGTGTCGGAATATCCTAACATCCCCCCTTAAGAACAACTTGGGATAGGATGGAAGGATTTACAAATATGACACAATAGGAGAAGGAAGGAGGCACTAGAGCCTATCCCCCCTTAGTGACAACTTCCTGAACTCCAAGCATATATCGAAGTTTAGTGAACTTCGCCTCTGTGAGAGCCTTTGTGAAGAAGTCTGCAACCTGATCATCTGTTGAACAATAATGCACTTCAAGAACATGGTCATGAATGAGCTTTCTGATGAAGTGCATGTGAAGTTCAATGTGTTTGCTGCGCTGATGCTGAACTGGATCTTTGCAAAGCTGAATGGCACTTTGATTATCACCCAAAGTGTAGTCGGATGCTGCTACTCAAAGCCAAATCCTGATAGGATCTGACGAAGCCACAAGGCTTCCTTACTAGCTTCCATGGCACCACGATACTCTGCTTCTGCTGACGAAAGAGAAATGGCAGCCTGTTTCTTACAAGCCCATGTAATAGGTCCTGAACCAAGAGTGAAGACATAACCGGCAGTAGACTTCCGATCATCAGGGTCACCAGCCCAATCAGAACCAGTGAAACCAACTAATAGAGGAGCTGCTTTGGCACTGTAATGAATCCCAAACTGTACTGTACCTCGAACATAACGAAGTATTCTTTTAGCTGCTTCCCAATGACTTTCACGGGGGTTTTGCATAAAACGAGCAACAAGGCCAACAGCAAAGGAAAGGTCAGGACGAGTATGGGTTAAATACAAGAGTTTTCCTACAAGTTGACGGTATAAGGTAGCATCAACTTCAGGAGAAGTACAAGGGACTGAAAGTTTGACTCCAGACTGAAAGGGAGAAGGAGCTGGCTTACAATCTTCCATGTGAAAATGACGAAGAATATCACAAGCATACTTGGACTGGGAAAGGGAAATACCCTCCTTGGATTGCAAGACTTGAAGACCGAGAAAATAGTGTAAGTGTCCTAAGTCTGTCATTTCAAATTTCTTTTTAAGGCTGGACTTCACATGGTTTATAAGGTTGGCATCACTACCAGTAAGAATAAGATCATCAACATAAAGAACAAGGATGATAAGAGAGTTGCCCACTTTCTTGGTGTAGACAGTATTGTCAGAATAACACCTAGAAAAGCCAGACCCTAAAAGAAAGCTATCCATTTTGGCATACCAAGCCCGAGGAGCTTGCTTGAGACCATAAAGAGATTTCTTAAGTCGACATACAAGGCTGGAGTCTGTTTGGATGAAGCCAATGGGTTGTTCCATATAGATTCTTCATGCAAGTCCCCATGCAAGAAGGCAGATTTAACATCCATCTGATGGACTTCCCATTTTAAAGAGGCAGCAAGGGAAAGAACAAGGCGGATAGAGTTCATTTTGGAAACAGGGGAGAAGGTTCCAGTGTAGTCAATGCCTTCAACCTGTGAAAATCCCTTAGCAACAAGACGAGCTTTATGTTTATCAACTTTCCCATCTGGTCCATACTTGGTTCTATAAACCCATTTACATCTAACAAGTTTGCGTCCCTTTGGTAGAGGAACAAGATCCCATGTATCATTTGCCAACAATGAATGATATCCTTAATTCATAGCTGCTTCCCAATGTGGATGGCCTGAAGCTTCTGCAAAAGTGTCAGGATCATGATTTACTGGAGCTTGAGCCAGTAAAGAAGAGGCTCTTTCAAACTGAGAACGTGTACGTCACTGATCTGTAGGATCACCGGCAAGATCACCTGCTGCTTCCCGAGTAGCACGGACCCATATTGGAATTTGAGGATCCTAAGAAGGTGGGGGAGGATTGTCATCCTCACTTTCATCATCTGAAGAAGAAATTTTTTCAAAAGTAGAAGAGATAGGAAGAGGTGGCACATCCGCTGGACTAGGCTTGCAGGCCGATTTATTTTCATCAAATTTTACATCTCTTCTAATGA
>APFE030630838.1:0-19586 GCA_000404065.3 Pinus taeda | reverse complement strand
TTCCATGGATTTTGTTGGAGGACTGCCTAAATCTAGGAAAGGTCATGATTATCTATATGTTGTTGTGGATAGGTTGAGCAAAATGTGTATTTTGATACCTTGTAATAAACAGATTACAGCTGAACAAACTACAAAACTGTTCTTTGAACATGTATGGGTTCATTTTGGACTACCCACTTCCATTGTATCTTATCGAGACACCCAATTTCTGGGGAATTTTTGGTCAAGTTTGTGGGAACTGATGGACACCAAATTGAAGAAAAGCATAGCTTTTCACCCACAAACTGATGGCCAGATAGAAGTAGTTAACAGGACAGTGATCCAGTTACTCAGAGGATATTGCAGCAAACATCCTAAGCTTTGGGATGAACATTTGTGTTGCAACATGCTTACAACAGATCAAAACACTCTTCTACACATAGATCTCCTTTTGGGACCTGTTTTGGTTTCACACCAAGGTATCCTTTGGATTTTGTCTTTGGTAAAGATACCACAGTTGAGGGACACAGTGATGTGGACAGGGAAAATAGGTTCATTGAAAAATCCAGGAGATCCACCAGGCGGTATAGGAATAGCTAGAAAAGAGCCAAGCCAAATACAAGGCAAGGAATGACAAGCATTGGATGGAGCATAGTTTCCAAGTTGGTGACCAAGTCTGGCTGTATATCAGCAAGGACAGGATGCAAGGTGAAGGTAAAAAGTTTAACCTATCAGGTATGGACCTTTCAAAATACTTGAGAAGATTGGTGAAAATGCTTTTTGCCTTGAACTACCAGCTTACATGCATATCTACTCAGTCGTAAATGCAGATTGCTTGAGATTGTTTGAACCCTCTCTAATTGAGGATCCCGAAGAGCAGAGTCAATTGCCTTCTATTGATGACCTACTACCTGAGTACCTTAATGAATTGTAGGAAGACACAGTGCTGGACAGGAAGGTGAGGATGATGCGTAGAGGAAATGTTGAGTACCTCAGAGTAGGGCTCAAAGGTTCAAAGCTAAGCAGTGCAAAGTGGATAGAGATTGGATAAGTGAGACAACAGTACCCTCACTTATTCGATGCTTGAAAACCAAATTTTGGTTGTCCAAAAGCTTTTACAGTGGGAACGTCGTGATCCGAGTTGGATCCATGAAGAAAAATCAAAGCACCATGACTATATCAAATCGGGACAAACTTTGAATTTAAGAGCACAAAGCGATCAAAAAGACCTCTAAACAGTGGCAATTGGAAGCCAGCATGGATCGACGAGGACCTTGGTCAAAGCACGTTGGCCGAGGCCCATGGAGATTGCACAGGAGGCGAAACTGGCACCTGGGAAGCCCAGACTGGGAAAAGGAGGTTGTTTCTAATGCGTGATTTTGCCCCTTGAAATGGAAAGGCCCTGAAGCACTCGGTCACATGGAAGACGGGAAAACTGTGGGGAAAAGTGCAAAAGGCTAAAGGCGAAACCTGCGCTCCAAAAACCGGCGATAGATATCGGGGCCACCCATGGTTGGTAAGCGGATTTGGCTGAAACCTAGCGATTCCATTCAACACCCGATGCATGGTAGGCGGAGGAGAGAGAAAACCATAGCTCATCGCACACTAACGATCGAGCAAGTCAACTGTGTGAAATGAGAGAATGACGTCGGATCTGGGGGCTCCAGTTCTAACAGTTGAAAACACGCCTGATGAAAGAACCAAATTTGACAGGGGACTAAGCCACGATCTATAAGGATTTGAGGCCTGATTTGACCGCTGAGGTAGCAGATGAGTCATTTCCCGACGTAACCGAAGAACTGAATCGACAAGGGAAAAGCTAGTGCAACTCGTTGGAAGACAAGTGGCCACTCCCTGTAAATCGATGACGATGACGTAGAGACAAGGAATTCCAAGCAAACAATAGCAGGCGATCCAATGGGAGGCAGAAGGGGAATTGAACAATCGTGAGATTGATTGGCTTTAAAGCCATGAACAGACAAAATAGAATGGCACAGAGAAAAGAAGAAAACAAAGACAGAAAGCGAAAAAGAGAACAAGACAGTAAAGCAAGAAGCAGAAAGACAGAGAGCTGAGCTAACCTACAGCATAAGGCAGCATCAATAAATCCCTAAGAGGATCTATCAGGACTAAGCACCACATTAGGCTCCTTCCATTAAATACGAGAGAGGTCAAGAGTTGGTGAGGAAAAGAATCTGTGCACTCTAATGGCTTGGGGAATCCAAGAACCACCCTGCCAAGCAATTCTGTTTCAGGAGACTTAAATTGAGCTCCTCATTGTAATTATCTACTTTAAAGACATAACAAAAAAAGGCCACCATTGAAAGTTGGACCAGAGACATAGCCCTAGAGGATAGGGTGAACCCCTTATTAATTTGTTGTGTTCTTGTATTTGCTTACTGTGTTTCTCTGTTGTTTTCCATTTTCCAAGTGTCTGTGTATTTTGCAATCTGATCGATCCATTGCCTAAAATAACATAGACACACACCAGCACATGAGTCTGTAATACCTTCATTCAATAAATCTTTAATTGAGATCACTCATAGGGTGATTTTCAGATCAAGGATATTTAGGGCCTTGGATTAGGCGAGTGGAGAGAAACTCCAAGGCCACTTTAAATTATCAAACATAGAAGTCTGAATAACGAGTGCAAATCCAATAGCATTAGGGAGACCAGGAAAGCTCTAGATCTAGGAGTTAATCACAAGGGTTTTTGAAGATAAGGAAGAGAGATACCCCCTCTCCTACTTGTCAGATCTTACCTCAAGACTGTTCCGCCTAGCTTCTGACACGAGTTCGTAACCTTAGTTGCTTATCCTAGGGATCTACACAGGTGGCTGTGGAGGAGAATCCTCTGGTACCTGAGGTTGACGTTGTATCACTCTCAACAGTACTTCTGGAGGGCACCTTTATGAATCTTGGGGGCTTGCACTAACATAAGCTGTTGTTTGGAGGTCAATGTAACTTTCTCTGATACCCTCGATGGTAGGCCTGAGCCATCATTATCCTAGACTATCTTTGGAAGGCCCCTACTTCACTTTCTTCTATTTTGGTGTCCGGTCCTCATCACCCGGGGTGGAAATACTTGAAAGTTGTTTGACTGGCTGATATCTTCTAGAGACATTTTTAGTGTGTGCTTTGTGCTCTTAGTTGGCCTAGCTTTCATTTCCTCTTGAGTCTTTAATTAGATCTTAATAAAAAATTCAAATTGGTTGAACGATCGCCCAAACAGTCTCGAAGACTTCATGGTCTTTTACCACCAAGTTTAGAGCCTTCTCCTAGAAGGCGCAGAGGCACTACTGCCAGTGGTTTTCACCTAGTGGCAGCCGACGCATCGGGGATTGATCCTCCACTTGGGGGTATTTGTGTACAAGACAAGCCTGGTACTACCACAGAGCTAGATAGGAACACTCTAGTTCTTTTTCGAGTCCTCTTCTAGTCGGAAGATAATATTGAGGTAGAAGAACTCTTAGAGCCATTAGTAGCTCCAAATTCTCCTCTACCTTCTGATCAACCGGACGTAGTATTATACATTGGGACTCCAACACATAGACCTTCAAGTCCAGATCACATCACGCACATCCCTTTGATGACCACTGCTAGGAGCATGGCATCCACCGCAAATGTTACAAGCACGCATACTCCTATATCATTACAAGGGGGAGGAACCATTTACATCCCTTCTACATCTTTATTTGGGTCTCCTACTAGCACATCTTTGTTTGGGTCTACTTCCATTCCATCGGCGAGTGGAAGCTCCCATGCGCATGTATCCAGTTCTGGATTCTTCTCGTTTGGCACCCATTCATAGGGTATTCTGTCAATTCCATTTAGTGCCTCCACATCCATGATGAATGATCGGCCTCATTTCAGGGTTTTCCTTTTGGAAGTGGTCATATGCCACATTCCAACCCGACGATAGGATCTATGCCTTTTTCTTCTATAGGTCAAGGCAGTAATCCCTTTCAAGGTTGGACTAACCCTACGGTTAGTGGCATAGGAACTAGGAATCCATTTTTTGGTGAACAAGGGAATACGCTGTACCCCACAGTTAGTTTGTTTCGAAGTATTCCTGCCTTAGATACCACTTGGAATCCTTATCAAGGGTTATCGAATCCTTATAATGCTTTAGGAGGGAACTTCACTGGCTTTTGAGGTGTTTCGGCTGGAGTTGATCAAACTCATAGTTTTGCTGGACCATAAGGGCCACCTTTTGGTTCAGCGGGTTCTACTAGTTACTTCAGGTAGCCTGGTGCCTTTCAAAATCTAGGCCAATATTTTCAGAACTTTGGGAACTCCACCCAATCTAGCTGGAATCCCCAAGGTCCTCCTAGGCTTCCTTTTCTGGCAATGCTGAATTTGCCAGATCTCACAAAATTGACAAATGATCCAATTAGATACAATTTAGCCTAGCCTCCGGTCCCAACCAAACTCCCATTGGATATTCCAAAGTTCTAGGGGAAGGGTGGTGAAGCCCCGGGTGACCATGTAACCACATTCCATTTATGGTGCTCATCAAACTCCTTCATCGATGACTCGATTAGGTTGAGACTTTTTCAAGGCACCTTAACTAATAATGCAGCCAAGTGGTATATAGAGTTTCCAGGGGGCGGCTTTACATATTTTACCGATTTGGCTAACATTTTATAAACCATTTCTAGTTGTCCATCCATTATGATGTCGGAATTGAACTTTTGGCCAATTTTCGTCAGGATACGACAACTCATAGCTCTGATCATATTCAAGAATGGAGATGAACAAAGAGGCTCATCAAAGCCAAAATTCCTCCTAAATACTATCTCCAATGGTTCTTGAAATCGTTACAACCTAATATTTCCAACGATGTCTCTCTGTTCAGAGCCTATTCTGAAGAGCAAGCTATTTTTTAGGCCTAGCAGTTAGAATTGATTTACTCTCAGTCTAGGATTCTTCAGAGTATCTTGCCTAACGCTCCTAGGACTAAGGTTGATATAGCCAAATCGAAGCCAAGTCCTCATGCGGATGGGATTGTTGGATTGATAGACACCAATGTATTGAAACTGTTCATCCAATTGTAGCAGTTGTCTTTACAAACTGCTCCTACCAATCAGGTCACATCGTCTAACCCTTCGCCTTCCCAACCTTCTTCCATAAACATCGTTCAAGATTCTAACCCCAAAGGAAATTTCTGATGGGAAGAAGAAGGGACAAGGTAAAAGTAAGAATCAAGATGGGAAGGGTAATGCAAACAATCCCGGAAATGGTGCTGGTGAGGGTGGAAATGGGTCTAAGAAGAAAGTTAAGGTTCCATGAAAGCTATGCAGTGGAGACCATTTGACTCATCTCTGCCCGAAAATTCAAAATTCTCAGTGCTTGTTAGTGCAACAAGGGTCTTCTAGCTCCCAGTCTATCTTAACCAACCCTTTCCCCCAAGGGAAACAGTTGCTTGCTAGCGCAAATTCAAATCCTGGTACCTCTGCAAGGGGCAACCAGGAGGGCGACAATTCCTCAAATGTCTTCATGATGGGTTCTCACGTCAATGTGCCACACGGTCACGTGATTATGGGGAAGCTAAAACATCTAGGGATAAAACTGTTCCCGAAACTATGGATCCACTTCATATTGAGTGACCCTCTGTCGAGTCTATGCCTCGGATATCGAAAGGTTCCTCCAAGCGCGCTACTATCAGCCCTAATGCTAGGGCAACTTAGAATTACTCCATTGTGGAGGATCTGGCTCAAAGTCCATGCACGATGTCTGCTTTAGAGGTACTCTAGTCATGTCCAGCTCAAAGAAGTACTTTGCTTTTAGCAATAGGGGCAGTTGATCCAAGTAATTCCTTAGCTCTCACCTTTGATATGCATAATGCCAAAAAGAGACTTCCTCATCATATGGCTTTCGAGATAAAGTCTACTTACCGGAAAACTAATATTTTTCGGATGGTTATAGATGATGGAGCTTCCACTTGTGTCATGTCTATGTCATGTTGGAAGGCCATTGGATCGCCTTCAACTATTCCTTCACCCACCCTCTTGACAGCGTTTGACAGTCATTCTCATAGGCCACACAAGATTATCCCGGCCTTTCCTATAAGTGTTGGAGGAAAGGTCGCTAACATCGAAGTAGAAATCACTGAGGCCAACCTAGATTAAAATCTCCTCTTAGGACGAAATTGGATTGATGAAATGGATACCATCATTTCGACTGTATTCCAAGTCCTTTGCTTTCCTCGTGAGGGGAAAATTGTTAAGGTTGATCAATTTGATTATTGTCCAGTTGATCCTCGTGCAACTTCGAATTCTACTATTCCGATGGTGGATAACCCCCATCCACCTATTGAGAATCTAGGAGTTGGGATGTACTCTTCCTTGATGGGTGTATTTGATCTTCCCCCTCCTATAGCTAGAATAAATACAATTTCATTCTCCAAGGAGCTTTTACGGAAAGAGTTTATTCAAACTCATTATTTTTCAGATCCTGGAGCCTTATCTTCATCTGTGACCACATCGGATGATGACAAGGTGGTTGAAATAGAATCTTCTATGTCTGCAGCAGAGCTTAGATATGAATCTATCGATAACTCTACAGACGACCATCCCACTCCTTCTTCAGGAAAGGAGTTAGATGGTGATGTGGCCCCTACTTGGACCCTTGATTCCATCTCTGCTTTGGATTGCTTAGATATAGTTTTTCCATCTGATGAAGCGATATTCAAAGCAATGAAAGTTGTAGATCGACCATCGGAAGATTTACATCATCATTTATTTGTTTGTCATCCTTTGCTTGAAGTCGAATCTAGGTCCTCTAGTCTACCTACTAGTGATGTTTGTACAGTTCCTTTGGCTCCAACACAGATGTATACCAAAGGTAATATATTGATTGGTTCAATGATTGTACCTATAAACATCCCTAGGAGAAAGTTGGCGGAGCCCCTTGATCATCTCTACCTTAAGAAATACTTTGCTTAGGTAGCAACTAGGAAATGGCTTCTTTGTACATTTTTTATTTTTGTATATATCTCATAGGGAGTTTTTTTATATCAACACTTTCTGATCTGTTGTGGCAGGTGTTGATAGATGGCTCAGTCTATTTTGGATTCGCCGATGGTGCTAGTCGGCACACTCGGAACCTCGCTTCTGCAGCTTGGGTGATCTACTATCCAACTGGTCAGTTGATGGTGTTAAGCGGAGTATGCATTAGTCCGGCATCAGATAATATGGCTGAGTATACTATCGTCATTAACTTACTATTGGAAGTTATTTCTTATGGAATTGATACGTTGGTAATCTATCTTGATTCACAACTGATAGTGTCACAATTTAATAACACTTATATCGCCAATATTTAAGAGTGAGGTTGTTGCAAAGATCATTTACTTACATTACTTATTTGCACATTCCAAGATCTCATAATTGGTTAGCAGATTCTATTACTAATCAAGCTTTAAATTGGCACATCATTCATTCATCACGATAAAATCAAGCATCAAAAAGTCGAAACTGTATATATATATAATATTAATTATATATAATATATATATAGATTTAGTATTTATATATATATAATATTATAATATAAGTATATTTATATATATATATAATATATATAAATATATATATATTATTATATATATATTTATATATATATATATATATTAATATATATATATCTAATATATTATAATAGATAGATAGATAGAATTATATATATATAATAAATATATATATAATATTTATATTTTAATATATATTATATAATATATAAAGCATCTCGAATGTACATAAGTGTGTCCAAAATAATATGCAAAAATTGGGACTTAAATGCCCATAATCATATCCAGACTATCTATGACTCGGCTCAGGATGAGTAGCCAAGTATGCGACTACAGCCTTAGCCACATGCGTAAGAGTCTGAACCCAGTCCCGTGGCATTCCAACCACGCGATATTGCATGTCTATAAGGAGATCCTCTACCGTTGCCATTGGTACTTGGTGAGTTAACCACACCAAATTCTGCTAAAGTGTGTATAGGACCCGCTCTGTATCGGCAGATGCCTCTTCGGCACCTCGGCTGCAACGTCCATGTCGTGGGAAACCATCTGGTCGTACTAGCCCAATATCTGGAATATGATCATTAAATTAGTCATCTGAATCCCATCAAAAATATTTTTCAAGTTCATTTTCATATTTGAAAAATCATAAAATCAAAAATAGTTGTTACCTCTATTGCCCCATGTCGCGGCTGGTGGTAATGCTAGATTAGGATCTCTCTGGAAGTCCAAGCCGACATAGGGGTAATCATCCACTGCGATTATTTGCTACTCCTACTAGGAGAATAAATCATCGTCAAAAGGTGTTCGTGGTACGTCCCCACCTCCTAGTCATTTCATCAGATCAGCCCACCTGTCCATCCAAGGATCTCGCGGGCTACTGATCAGAACTGGTACTCTAAGGCGTAGCGCTGGGACCTTCTCAAAAAAGAAGGAGCACAAAATGGTCCCATACCCAAAGTTTTTGGTCTAGCCCTTTTTGATAGATGATAGCTGGTTCTTCAATTTGAAGAGAAGAGGTGTGCACCAATCAAATACTGTGGTGAGACAGTCTACTGCCAAGCTCATGGCAAGCCGTGAAGCCTAGTGTAAGTAAGATGATCTATTCACTCTGGCTATAGTGAACAGGATGATCCTCAATGACAAACTCTCTACATGCTTTGGAATTTGGCTTCCAATCTTTTATGGATGTCCCAGGCAGTATATATGCACATAGTCCTTGATAGAAAGGATACCTCGTGATCGGCCCGTAGAATATACTACCTATACCCTACAGGAAAGGCCTATGATAAAATAGATATCCTCAATCTCTATCCTCAATCGCATTTGATCAATCATGAATGAGTCGTCCTCGATGCTCCAGTAATGAATGAGCATTTTCAGCAGGCGAGTATTTGCCTTCATATTTGGCATTTTGAAAATTTTTAGCAAACTGCATCCTCTTAAGGCATCCAAAGCCTGTTGATTGTTCATAACCTCATCATCAATAGTAGCATGCTCCCTTTCCCTCCAGCTAATTGTCATCCTGAGAAAAAAACAAGTTTGGACCGTTAGTTTCTTGTTTTGAAATTAAAACGGTGTATATGCGGGTCTGTTTTATACACAGTCACGTCTAGGGCATGCGTATACGTAGCATTCATATAGCCAATCCATGTATACACCGCAAAAAAAAAATTGACATAAATTCAACAGTGAAACCTTAATTAAAATTCTTAAAAATAATCATAAATTGATGCAAGACAAGTTTGGGGGTTACCTGGTGATTTTGGGAAGATTTCAACGGCCGGATTTGGCAAAAGGAAAGCTTGCATCTTTTTCTCCAATCCTTGTGCTCTCAACTCAGATGGTAACAATGGTGAGTCAAAAAACTATTTATAAGCTTTGCAATGTCAAATTTTTCCAAAACTTGATTTTGTTTTGTCTCATGTAACTTTTGACTTGGGAGCTTGGAGTGTTGAGAATGGATTGTTTTTCAGGACATTTTGGATACTTTTTCGACAGTTTTGAGTCGGTTCCATGACTGTTGACCCGTCATGGCAGGTATCGTTTTCTCATTGGCATATAGGTTAGGGAAGCCATTTTTCTGTTGCATTTTGCATACTAGCCTCCATTTGTCGATACACTTGCCATAGGGTCAATCCCATCATGTTATGGTTCGTAAACCATCTTCGCTAGCCGATTTTTTAAATCATGGCACGATGGTAGAGCCATCCTTTTCATGGGCATCGTAGTTAGCACCTCACTGACATTTGTTGGCCATGCTACTTTGATTTTAGTAGGCTCGGGAGTCCTCTATAGTCCTGCCATGACTTATGCGTTGAAGAATCATTCCTCTTGGATTCTTCGCTTCATTATGGCCTTATACCATAGAGGCTCCTTTGTGTTGAGTTGTACTACTGCATTGCATTTTGAACATTTGCACCTTTTGGCCTTGAGCTGGCTTCACTTGGACTCATGTTTAAGATTCTTTTTGACCATGTCATCTACAAAATCAAACTTGCAATCTTTTAACTTCTGCAACTTGACACACTATGACCCGTGGAAGGAACATACCTTTGAGTGTCCTTCACTAGTTTTCACCTCCCTGCATTGAGCATAGGATTGTTCCAATCCCAGGAACTAGATCATCTGCTTCACCGACATTCATTCTTTCCACTATACTATAGCATTCTTTTATTCTTTTTCCAGCTTAAAGAAAAAGACAAAAAAATTATATATTCCAAAAAGAGCGGGAACGGGACAATATTTCCATTTATTGTTGGTAGCTAGAGTCAATTGTGCCGCCCTTGAACAAAGCACTCAAAAGAAAGTCTCTCCTCCATTTGGGTTGGATTTAGTTTAACTTAGGTACGCCTTAACCTTGTTATTAAGTTATTTCTCCTCCGATTGGTTATCTCTTCCAATCATATGGAGAGTTTGTTCGTGCCTCCTGCATGACAAACTTATACAGAGTCATCATACGCTGCCACATGGTCATCATTGAGTCATGCTTTTGTTTAAGGGAAGTTAGCCTAAGTCGGCCTCTCTGCAGTGTCTCTTGACTCATTTTTCAGTCGTTCATCCTTGATTGTTAGTGTCTTGTCTATCATCACATCATTTATATTGGTCCTTTACTCGTGCCAGTTTGAGAAGGTCTCCATTGACTTCTTGCTGGCGGGTCTTGGCCTTATTGACGATGACATATTTCTTTGAGGACAGGCCTAGAGCCACACCCTAGCCCTATTTTCATTATTGATAGGTCACCTTGTGCTCAGCATCGATCAGTATCATCAGTCTTTGACTGAGTGGTTTCCCTTGTGCTCGACATCAACTTACATTATCACACATCGGGATTCGTGTAGTACCTTGGTTTCCATTTGAACCTATTGGTGGATACCTCACCTTTGTCTCAGCTTTCACTATTGGTTGGTTCAGAGGGCTTCTTTCGTACGCTAGCCACATCTTGTGTACGCCAGAAACATGCTTCGGTTAGGTTATTACATCTTTTTCGTCTGATTCATTCCACAATATTGGCTTGTGGGTTACACTCACGCTAGATTGATCAAGGATGCCTTAATGCCTTCCTTCTAGCAGATCTTTTCCCATCGACTACGGCTCATTGCTCTGGGGCAAAGGCCTAGAGTCCATTTGGCAGTAACTTGGGGTTTGCAGTAATTAGTGGCAGATCCTTCACTATCGACAATGGGAAACCATCATTGTCTCCTGATCGATAGATTCTTCCAAGTGTTCGACTTCAGATCATTTATTCACACTTGTTAGATTGTACTAGGGTACCTTGACTCTCATTATCATCATCGGTGAGTAGTCTCGCGTTTGTTAACAGTATACATCAATGACCGGTAATCAAACGATTCCTTACATGGTCGACTTCAGCTCATTCATTCCCATTGTGTAGAAATGTACCACGGTGGTTAGTGAAGACCTCACTTTGCATCAGCATTCATTGGTTCACTTGACAGTTTCTCCTATTGCTACTAGTTGATACCATTCCACCTTATATGTTGCAGTCATTCATGGCGACATTCTATATGCTAGCACTTGAGTTTGCAGTGTAGTACCATCTTATTCCATCATGTTCATTTGGTACTATTGGTATCAGTCTTTGAAATCAGTGATCAACTTCATCCTTCAGCATCATTGACATTCTTATATGTGATATTCAGAAATGTACTTGTTTGATCATGATTAGATGATCCATTATGTATTTCCAGTCTTCTATACTTGTATACTTAGTGGATCTTCTTGTACTGGATATGCGGACATGCTTTACTTTCTCTGATCATGGGTATTCCCACCTCAGACGGTGTTTTCTTTCTAATCTCCTTTTGTGGCTTGGTAGGCTGAAATCTAGTGAAGTCCTTCTCAGTTTTTGAGAGGTTTCCTTTCCATGTACTTAATACATTTCGGCCATCATGTACCCCTTCTGACCTCACATACTAGGGGGCATCTGTTATAGTTCCAAATCTCACCCTTGATATTTCTGATGCTGCATTTATGGGCTAGGGAAACCCCTCCTTCCAGACTTGGTCCAAATACTTAAAAACAGTGTTTTACTCCTTGTATGTGACATTGCCCTGAGTTAAACACGTGTGTACGCGGGTCAGTGTATACCAAACCCACGTATATGTCTTAAAACACTTTTTTAAAATTAAATCTCCTTAATTTCAGGTGGAGATCATGGGTTTTACCTGTTGATTACCTATTAGTGCCCATGGCCCAACTATTCCCAATGAATTCCCAATTAAAAAACTACTTTGGGAGAAGTATAAAAAGGCTTCAATGGGAAGGCCTTAAGGGGGAGAGAAAAGAGATAATTACTCTACTGAGATTATCCCTGATCAGGTCTAAATATCCTTGTGCTTCCAACACTTCCCCCACTACAGGAAACCCTTGTTTCCTTGAGTTATTATGTCATTTCACTAGTTGAGATATCTTTGTGTGAGTCATGGAAGGAGCCTTTTGAAGACTTGGGATTGGACGAATCTAGAGGATGGTTCCACTTGGAGCCAGCAAGAGGAAGATTTAGGTGATATCATTTCTTGCTTTTTTTTACTTATCTGCAATAAAAAAACATTTGCCTTTTTCCCGAAATCAGTCTTCTTTATGCATATGATGTTATTGTTATGGTTTACATATGAATTGTTTCAATTGTATAACTAACCATCTTTCAATATGTTATGAGGTTGATTTCTATATGATACTTGGTCCATATATTGCTATGCTTCTTTGAATTGTATTTTTTGCAGGTTCAAGGATCGAGAGGAACTCCAAGAGGGTTTTAACCCTGGCTGGATCTACCCAAATGAAGGACCCCTAGGTGCACCTCTCTTCGCGTAGTTTGCCTATTTAAGTATCATGGCTGTGTGGAATGATTGTTTTTTACTATAGATAACCCCCGCTCTGCTAGGCTGTTGACCCAAAACCCTAGGGTACTTTGTCCCTCAACAACAGCCAACCTAGCTCCCAGCCAGAAATGTGCATTTTTCCCAAGCAGTTGAGCAACTACATGCATGAGCAGTATGGTTGACCAATTTCACGTGGGACCAAGGAAACTTAATGTGCATGCATGCATGGCATTGCTCTTCCCAGAATAGAAAGAGGCAACATGCAAAAGGCATCCCATTATTCAAGGAGCTATTTTTAGCAACCAGGGGTTACATGCAAAGTTGTTTTAGAAACTTCTCTCCAAGTGTCGCTTTCTCCTAGATTTGTGGCATGCACATCATGAGACAAAAATTATTTATTTGATACATCAGAGCTCATTCATTCACATCGATCTTGGATCTATGACATCCCACAGCACATCCAAGACTCTTTGACACATCTAACTCATCTATTCACAGGTAAGTGGCCTCAGCTTGTCTTTTTCAGCATTTCTATCCTTTCTTTTGTATTCACTTGTGTGAGTGTTGTTTGCTTGATTTCTTTGAACGCTTCATGTTGTTTACATGTATACTAGCTTGTCCTAGCTCTGTTTCAATTTGCGTTGCTATCTCACTGTTGTGGCATGCATGAAACTATTTTGCAAGAACATTTGTTGAATCTTTCATTCATGTTTTGGATGCATTGTCAATCACTTCTGCTATCATTTAGTGTCGCCATGCATTCACTGTCTTATTTGCTTTCAGTTGCCCGTCGGCGAGTCGAGCCAACCTTGACCTGGACTCTACCTTCACTGAGGCTGCATTACGCAATCTTGGGAAGGAAGGCTCTACCTTCCTCTCTATAAATGCACATTTTTGCCAAACACTAGCCTCCAGGACTGTTTTTCACATTTCTGGAGGACAGTGACTGCTAGCCCAGGAAATTGTACAATGCATTTCATGGGCATGCAGTCCTTCCTAGCTAGAATTGTGCATTGCGCAATCCCAACATCGAGCATTCAATCTGGATTATGCATTTTGCAAATCCAACAGCCATTCCTACCTCCTAGACAACCCAGACTACCTTTTGTGTAGTTCTGGCAACCGGTCACCCAACCTCCTAGAAGAAATTGTGCAATCTTGCTCATCAGTTTCCCAGGTATGTGATGTGTCATTCCCTAGAACTTGCTTTGTTTTCGTTGACATATTTATTGCCATGCATGTTGCTTTTTTCTAGATATTTCAGGTGTTCATATGTCTTAATGGCTTCCAAGAGAACAAGATCACAAGACACTAATGGAATTGTAGCTAGAGCAGCAGTTGATCAGGTGTGCTCTAGTCTGCTGATCTATGAAGATATGAATCTATATCTAGACAAGGACACCAAACTAAAGTGGAAAGAGGTCAATGAAACATTTGCAAGAACTTTTGGGGAAGACGTTGAAGACCGTCAAGTGTATGTGAACATTCACAGGTCCAGCTTGTACCGGATTGTATGTAAATACCCCGCGTTCCCATGTGCGGATGTTATGAAACTAGCTCACAAAAAGATAGAAAATATATATCAACGCCTTAGAATTCAGCCTCTTCGAGGGGGAAAACTCCTTTACATTACACAAATGAATGATTCTTAGATGATTCAAATAAAAAAACCTCCTTAATATATATAGGAGTCTAAGGAGTCACAATATAACCAACCCGACCTAACAATAATAATATAAAGGCACAAAAATAACAATAGAGGGATTCTATGGGGCATAGTAATAACAATATGGGAACAATAGGGGCACAACAATATTATTAAGGGATACAACTACAATATTAATGGGGTGATCACTAGTATTGCATGGGCATGCAATCCTTCCTAGCTGGAATTGTGCATTGCGCAATCCCAACATCGAGCATTCAATCTGGAATATGCATTTTGCAGATCCAACAGCCAGTCCTACCTCCCAGACAGCCCAAACTACCTTTTGTGTAGTTCTGGCAACCAGTCATCTAACTTCCCAGAAGAAATTGTGCAATCTTGCTTACCATTTTCCCAAGTATGTGATGTGTCATTCCCCAGAATTTGATTTGTTTTCTTTGACATATTTCTTGCCATGCATGTTGCTTGTTTCTAGATATTTCAGGTGTTCATCTATCTCAATGGCTTCCAAGAGAACAAGATCACAGGACACTGATGGAATTGCAGCTATAGCAGCAATTGATCAAGTGTCCTCTAGTCTGCCGATCTATGAAGATATGAATCTATATCTAGACAAGGACACCAAACTAAAGTGGAAAGAGGTCAATGAAACATTCGCATGAACTTTTGGGGAAGAACTTGAAGACCGTCAAGTGTATATGAACATTCACAGGTCCGGCTTGTACTGGATTGTATGCAAATACCCCGCATTCCCATGTGCGGATGTTATGAAACCAGCTCACAAAAAGATAGAAAAGATAGATCAACACCTTAGAATTTAGCCTCTTCGAGGGGACAACCTCCTTTACATTACACAAATGAATGATTCTTAGATGATTCAAATGAAAAAACCTCCTTTCTATATATAGGAGTCTAAGGAGTCACAATATAACCAAGTTGACCTAACAATAATAATATAAAGGCACAAAAATAACAATAGAGGGATTCATGGGGCACAGTAATAACAATATGGGGACAAATAGGGCACAACAATATTAATAAGGGATACAACTACAATATTAATGGGGTAATCACTAGTATTATAGGGACCTAACATGCCCCTCTCCTTCAAAAAAGTGTTGTCCTCATCGCTTGAGTAGTTTTGGATGCTTCTGTATAAAATTCTCATCCTCCCATGTGGAATCTTTAGCAGATAACTTCTTCCACTTGATGAGATACTCTGAAATTGATCGTTTTCGTCACTGTCAAGTTTGTGTTTCTGTGACTGCTTCCAGTTCCAATATAATTTTCCTTCCTCGTCAAGTTCTGGCAATATTGTTTGAACTAGGAGCTTGTAGCCTATAACCTTCTTTAAACATGAAACATAGAAAACTGGGTGCACTCGAGAAACTGCAGGAAACTCCAATTTGTATGCCATATTACCAATCTTTTGCAACACCTTGTATGGACCATAATGCTTTGGTGATAATTTATTATGCTTCTTAGCTTGGTCGAGGGACATTTGTTTATATGGTTGTAGCCGTAGGAATACCCAATCACCTACATCAAAACTTCTTTCGCTGTGATATTGATCTGCCTGTTGTTTCATTCTATTATGTGCCAACACGAGGTTATCCTTTAAGAGTTGGAGGACTTGTTGTTGATGCTCGATGTGATGTTCCACTTCTTGAATCTTAGAATTTTCTCTCAAATATGATGTAATGGATGGTGGCTGATATCCATAAAGTGACATAAATGGGGTCATTTTTGTTGTTGTATGGAAGGAAGTGTTATACCACCATTCAGCCAGAGGAAACCATTTGACCCATTGTGTCTGTTTATCAGATAAAAAGCAAATAAGATATCCTCCCAAACATTTGTTTACTATCTCAGTTTGCCCATCAGATTGAGGATGATAAGATGAGCTGTGAGCTAACTGAGTACCAAGACAAGAAAATAATTTTGTCCAAAATTTTCCAGTGAAAATGGAATCTATAGTTTTTAACCCCGTACAGAAATTACCTGCATACGAATTCTAAATCACAGGAAAAAATAAAATTGCGAGAGTATAACACATAAAACACATATACACAGATATTTCCCACTAGATCCCAAAACCGGGACTACCAGCTTGATTTTTCATTATGTTCCTTTCAATGTTACAATACATATTTATATATGCCAAAGCATCCAATACCATGGACCGAAAAAACCAATTCGGTGTCCAAAAACCATGGACCGAAAACCATCGCGTTCCAAAAAACCATGTGCGAAAAATCATGCGACAAAACCATAGGTGGGTCCACCAAACCTAACATAGGGGTCAAAACCAAAATTTTCCGGGGCGCTGCCCGGACCCCCATAAATGGGGTTACGGGTACCCCCTCAAACCCCCGTTAACTATGTGGAAAGAATACTAACACAACCCAACAATCTCCGCACTTGTTGTTTCTTTCCACAGGAGAGCTTAGTCATTTTTCTAGCCCTGAAACACCCATTGTTCTCTACACCAAGAGAAATCTCAGACTAACAGAAATTTTTTCAATGCATCTGCGTGTGGAACCTAATACCAACAGGTTTCACTATTTCATGTTGGAATATCAAAGATTCCAAAAATATGCTTCTGCTTTGGATAATGCAAAAGATCCCATATCTTATCCCCAAGAAAGGCAATGTCTGTATCAGCTTTGATAAGATCAATTTTGATGGTGGTCAACAGTCTAATCTGGATTCATTTGCCAATGTTCAATTCATGTTGTAGAACTAGAGAATTTTGAAATCTGTCCAAACTGTTTAATCTTGGCAGATCAGTAGCTAGGTAGAGAAACTAAGGTTCCCAACTGCTTAATCTGGGAACTTGGAAGGAATAAGGGTTGTATTAGATAGGAGATGCAAGCAAAAAGGCCAATGAAAAGAAAAGGCATTCAAAGGGTTTGCAAGTCCAAGTGCACCCTCCAAGAAGGAACAAAAAATGCTAGGAGAAATAGTTGGGTAGGTAGATGGGGTTGCAGAAGTGGTGTCTCTCTCAAAGTCAAAGTTGCTGAGACATATACAAGAAGAACAACACACTGGAGCTTGACTAACTCCCCTGTTTTCATCTGTATGTCACTCATCACTAACACCCTTTCCCCAAGTTGCACAAAGCAAAGAAATTCAAATGTTTTACATTCTTATAGCTTTAAGAAGCCACATTTCTTGTGCAAAAATCTTTTCATTTTGAACTACTCCTGACTTCAAGTTATTTTCAAAGAAAACTTGGTTGAACTAGCCCTCACTCATATGTTCCCTCCATATTAACAACTAACTCTACTACTTAGCTCCCTATACCCCTTTATCCCTAGTATTATAAACACCATGGTGTATAAACCCCACAATACATAAATATCCCCTCCCTGGCACTATAGCCATAATATTCTCTCCCTGGGACTTGATTTAACACCTGGTCAAGGGCAAGAACCCATGACTCACCTTTTGCTCCACCTCAAACCAGTTTCCCTACCCAAAGTGCCATTTTGCCTTGAAAAACCTTCAAAACCTTGAAAAACCTTTGAAAAACCCATAAAAATCACCAAAGGGGCGGAAAACATTGTAAAATCACCCTTCCCCCACCTTATCCTAAGGTCGGGGTGTTATTTGCCCTTTATATTTCATAAAACCTGTTTTAAGCCCCGTTTCCTATAGTTTCCGCCTTTACCAATATTTATGCCCAAAAATGCATGAAAACCCCTTTTTCTAAAGTTGGCAGCCCAAAATATTTTTGTAATAAAAACCATTGAAAATTCGCCAAAAGGAACAAATAGCACACGGGGGGTCCCGCCGTCCATGTCTGCAAAGGAAAAATTATTGTTTATTGCCCGCCCGCTGGTCCCTATTGTCCGTGCAGGTTGCCTGACCGATGACCGTCAGATCGCGCCGGATCCAGATCTACGGCGGAGGATCATGTCGGGCAGTCCCGACGTCCGCACGTTAACCAAAGAGGGCGCTACCATTCACACAAGTTGGGCGCCCGACGACCGTCCGATCGCCCGCCCTCAGATCCACGGCCTATATCAATATCGGAAGGCCTTACGTGTCTGACAGATACCTTCCGATATCTGTCAGACGCTTACGTCAGGCTAGCATCAGGCCAGGGGCATGCGTCACTCTACTATTGCATCGGAGCGATGTCTGACAGTCCGTCCGACGTACATGGCCCCTTCCGATATTGTGACACCTGTCCCGTACACGTTCGCGCCCCGCTGCCGTGCACGTCACCGCCAGTTCCTCCCGCCTCGTTCGCCATTCGTCCACCTGGCCGCCACCTCACCGCCCCCGTGGACCTACCGTTGACCGCCACGTCACCCGGTGACGTCATGATGACGTCACCCAACCCGGGCCCCCATGATAACGTCATGCTGACGTCATCCATAAAGTGCGCCAAAAAGGCCAAAAAGCCATATTTTCACCAATTTTCACTATTTTTCATATTTTTCGCGAATTACTGTTGAAGCTCTCTGCATGTAATTTTACGACGCCCGCGCCACCAGTCAACCTGCAACCATTTTCAACGCACCCAGCGCGCAAAACCAGCTACAATCTTCAGTCCAGACCACTGTTTACCAGGTATTTCGGCCTCGTCCCCCTGTGAACTGGTTTTTTGTAAATTTTCTGTAAAAACCACCTTAAAAAACCATTGAATTCAAAATTGCACCGGTAAACCAACTGCACTCTGCCCAATTTGACTGCTTAGAGCTAAAACTTAGCGGTGGAAACCTCTGGGAAATGCACTTCTCTGCTAAAACCTACCCTGAGTCGCGCAATCGTGGTCTCCTGCTTAATTCCCAAAACTAACAAGGGAGGTCTTCCTGCTACTAAAAAACCCTGCCCAAAAAACTCAGCATTGTCATCCTGACTGTACACCATCCCTGTCAATCTTGGTCCCCATCAGAATTCACTGTTTTAAGGCGACATTTCAGAGATTACTTCTATAAAACATGGAGACCCCCGAAATACTCAATGTCACTCCTCTAAATGCTCCTCAGAGAGAGCTGGACTGGCAGGACCTGGCAGATCTGGATTATCCGATCTCAGAAGACTCCAGGCAAGGATG
>APFE030630824.1:95227-112303 GCA_000404065.3 Pinus taeda | reverse complement strand
TGAAGTAGAACTTGAGCTTTGATGGCTTCTTTAAGACCGCTGATAAAACATTCCATGTAGAACTCATCTGTGAGACCCATAGTGCGGAAAGCTAAGCCTTCAAAAGCGGTAATATATTCATCCACTAGGCCAGTCTGTCAGAGCTTAGTGAGACAACCCAAATAAGAGTCTTCCTGTTCAAAGCGATCTCGAAGAGCTTTGGTGAATTGGGTCCAAGTCCTAAAAGATCCATTGCAACGCTGATGCCATTCCCACCATTGCCACCGTTCATTGTCGAAGTACATGCTCCCCAACATAAGCTTAGTCCCATCATCTAGGATATGATTCAATTTGAAATACTGCTCCATTTTTGATAGCCATGCGGACATGTGAGAACCGTCAAATTTATGCATATCCAACTTGGGAGGTCGCTGACTGGGTGGTGGATGGGTGTGCCAGACGTGAGGAGAGTGGCTAGATTCGCCGTAATTGCATTCATTGCCATTATACCCCTCCTCTTGGGCTTGCTCCTTGCCCTTTGGGATAAAACCCTCTATCTGGATACTTAGTCCATGAAGCTGCCTTTGCATTCCCTCCAGATCTAGTCTGCGAAGCTGAGTTTGGATTTCCTTCATATTTTCTTTAAGTTTTTCCATCCTTTCATTGGCCATCGCTTGAGCTCTAGTTGCTACCATACACTGACCCGATGAAAAATTGGGACCACCCAAAAAAATTTCACAATTAATTGAATGGTACCACCATGCTCAACTCGTCGTCCTGATTTTAATGGGCTAGATCACCAGTAAGCGCCCCGGAAGATCTCAGACCTTTTTTTTTTTGGAAACTCCTAACGGAGTTTTACTCCTTCTTGATCAATACTGCAGTCGCCAAATCCTCAAAATGTCAATGCGGCCAAAAGTCCTGCGACAATTATACCCTCGTATAGGAACCCTTCACAACGACTCTGGTCTGGTGGATCTGAGAGATCTGAATGGCGGATCGGGTAGTGCTGGACGACTGAACTGACTGCTTCTGCATATCTGATGACTCTAATCGGAATGGCTGATTGGGGCCGATGTCTGCTGCTGCTGCACTCCTTTGCTCAAGTGGATCTGGAAGAGATGATGATTGAAAAAAGGGAACTAGGGTCTTGAGGAGTGTCAGGTGCTACATATCACAATATACATAAGGGTCTGGCAGTAGTACTCGGCCCAATGTTTCAGGGCTCTAACTAAGGAGGGTCGACCATACCCTTAGCCGTATCACCCGACTACCCTATCGTACGGGTGAGTAATCTCTCCAAGTGCTGTTCTCGGTGTATTGTAGCCGCAAGACGGCCGACGGTTTATCTATGGTGAGGTTTTCAGGGAGCCTATGGGGCTTCCGATATACCCAGATGGTACGTGGAAGACAGTCCGTGCGCGGTTCTGTCTAATGCGCTACTACTCGAAGGGGTACCCATAGGGGTTACAAGGGAGTCCAACAGACGTGACCACCTCTTGTATTTCCTGCGTGCATGCCTCCCCAAATCCGCAGTTTTTTGCGCTCAACGATAGATCCCATGGTTTAAAGACGCTGAAACACGTCTCGAGCCAAAAAAAAAAGTTGCTATGAAATAGAGATCCCACCAGCCCTGGAAAGTGCTCTGATACCACTTGTTATGCTCTTAACCTGCAAATGATACCCAAATACAGAATATGTGAAGAAAAGAGACCCAGAACACAGAATATGCGAAGAAAAGATACCTAGAACACAGAATAGTAATGATTTTATTATTCAGAGAGTAATGTTCACTCGCCTCTTCGAGGAGGCAACCTCCAATAGAGCAGAGCTCGATTACAAAATAAGACACAATACTCCTCGCAGGGAGTTTCTATCCTTTATATATGAATCATACGTGCAATACCACAAGCCAATACCGCGTATTACTAATACCATCTATCTAATACTACGACCCATTTGCAACTAACTGTGGTTCCTTAATTAATTGCGGATTGACCACTTACAATTATTAATATGGGCTTTATTGACTCTTGACTATGACGTGGTCCCATTACATAGATAAGGGAGTTAGGGTGGGACCCTAACACAATGGTTCATGAGTATCCTTTAATTTCCAGTTTACTCTCAGTTTATTGTGATTCTCCACTACCTACAAACATAAAATAAGTATTAGTTTCAAAATCATGAGACTTGGAGGTCTCTCTTATGGCTTCCCGCATCCCTTCCTTATGTAGCATACAATCCTTCAAGTTGTCCATTGACTCTTCCTCATATTTTCAATTTGCTTCTTGGTTTACATATCCATACATTCATCATCCTTAGGTTGTTCTAGCCTCTTTTCAATCTGCACAATAATTTTCAATGGTCGTTTTTTCAAAATAATTTATGGTGCCATTTATGGGAATCGATCCCACATTCATTTCATCATCATTGTCACCAAGCAATGATCCTTTCTTTGGTTCACACACACACACACACACACACACACACACACACACATATATATATTTGTCTGGAGTTTATCTGATTCCAAAACTTTCAGTTTACACTTCTATCTTCTTTCCATCAATTGTTTAATTGGTCATTTAACTGATCGTTTTATTACCCATCCATGTATTTGTCTTCGTAATAGCTTTAGCAACACATCAAGCAATACCTTTAATTCAAAAATCTGTTTCTTGTCATCACTAATGCCAATTGCTATGGCATCATACTGGCCTTTCTTTGGAATCTACATCTTCATATGCTTCTCCTTTCATGAACTTCACCTTGTTCACTATAATCTGCAATTGAATCACTTTAACAAGTTATCTCTTATGAACTTGGAAAATGGTTCACTTCACTTGAACGTTACTCCTGAGCACTTCTTGCTCATTTTTGCTGCAAACAAAAACTGGAGTAACTCTTCAAATTGTCTTTGCAATGACTGAACATTGGGTGTCGGGCTTCGCCAATCATGCACCCATTACAATCAATGACACTTTTGACTTGACTTAAATTTCATTTTGACTCCAAAATTTTAATTAACTTTTACATCAATGGACCTTGGTGTACTTTGACTCTTTTTACTTCATTACCTATAGACCAACCATAAAAATCCTCTTTAATAAAGCACTTATTCCTAGTGAGCACTCATAACATCGAAGATTGATCTTTTTGTTTACTCCTCTTGGAAAATTTTTCTACAACTACATGAAATAATACAATCTTCTCCAATTTTCATAGAAAATTAAATTCCTACTTACTACCAATATATTTAATATATTTTCAATTATTTAAAGCAAAAATTCATTAAATCGGTTTCTTCTCCTTCGATAGATACGACTGCTCGTTAGGTTCTATCTTACTTCTTAAACTTTATATTCTCTAGTTCCCTGTTTGGCCTTCTACTATAGATGTTTCTTTAATGTGGTAGTTTCAATCTACAAGCCTGACAGAGTTTACGATGATAGAGAAGATAAGCTCAAGGACTCATTATTGTCGTCTTCTCAGCCTCCGCCATTGATGTAAAGCAACAAAGTCTCATGCGCATTTTCTCTGAGCGTGTAATGAGGATGGAAAATGTGTCGCGCTTATAAAGGTAAGGATATTGAGGTGATCTCAAACTATCGCTATAAAAAGATATGAAGCCTGCAAGCGATCTCAGTAATAACACTTCCAACGTTCAATTGGGCATTGACAAAAGCAAGAGAAAGGATATCGAACAATGAGTTGGCCAATAACCTATGTGGTTATTTGCAATATATAAATACCATGCAACGCGTGTTTATGTTATTACTTCCTTCTTGACAGATATTTTCAGATCAACCTGATTTCCTTCAAATTGTGATGCAGGAAACACAATTGCACTGGGATGGCGATGTTGTGTAATGACACATATCCGGAACAATCTTCGCTAGATCGACTGGACGTCCAATAAACAAGATTCTTGTTTATGCACATACAACAAAAAATTGGCTACAAAACAGATCTTGGATAACAACAAATCATTGGGATCTTAATCTAATCACGGTTTTAAATAACCCCTTGGCTCTTAATACACATGCATATTCCCTCGACGATCTTTGAATGGATGAACAATGATTTCCCAGTAATTATTTTCCCATGATTCAAACACTGCTCATTCATTTCCAACTATCGAAGGCGCAATTGAGTGCCAGCAACTCTAATCTCCTCTTTCAGAAAACAAAAATTGGAAAATATCAAGTGATAATAGTCAACTAAAGGCTCAAATTCAAGGCCTCAAGCTCCTCTGCTGATTTGCAACAACCTCAGAGTCGGTGCACTTAATTCGATTTTCAATCTCCTTTGTCACGATCTTAGAAAAGTCCTTTGGCTAGGAGAACTATTGGTCTCTCTGCAAACCCTGACACAATCTCATAGCCTTTAAGCGATTTCATGAGATTCATATTAAACGCATCTTCATTTCTGGAATACTTTGAAACGATTTTCTTCAAATATATGAATTATCATATCATTGGAATATGATAATTTTCGAACAATCAATCCCACATGTGATATGCGAGTTTTGATCGTAGAATTATTTGCACAATTAATCACATCCATTCGATATGCAACAATATGATGCGCACAACTCGCAGTCTTTATCCATACGAACAATCACGCCATCAAATCTCTGAGCTTCATAACTGTCTCTGATACCAAAATTATGATGCAGGTACAAATAACCATATTTCCATCAAATCTCTGAGCTTCATAACTCTCTCTTAGCTTCATAACTCTCTTTGATACCAAAATTATGATGCAGGTACAAATAACCATATTTCAAACACACGCATCTCTTGCTAAATTTGATACCAAAATTATGATGCAAGTACACATAACCATATTTCAAACACACACATCTCTATTTCAAACACACGCATCTCTTGATAACTCTCTCTGATACCAAAATTATGATGCAGGGACAAATAACCATATTTCAAACACACACATCTCTCTAATACCAAAGATAACTTTCTCTGATATCTCTCTGATACCAAAATTATGATGCAGGTACAAATAACCATATTTCAAACACACACATCTCTCTGATACCAAAGATAACTCTCTTTGATACCAAAATTATGATGTAGGTACAAATAACCATATTTCAAACACACACATCTCTCTGATACCAAAATTTTGATGCAGGTACAAACAACCATATTTCAAACACACACATCAAACCCAAAACCAAACTTTCTCTGATACCAAAATTATTATGCAGGTATAAATAACCATATTTCAAACACACATCTCTCTGATACAAAAAATAACTCTCTCTGATACCAAAATTATGATGCAGGTACAAATAACCATATTTCAAACACACACATCTCTCTGATACCAAAATTATGATGCAGGTACAAATAACCATATTTCAAACACACACATGAAACCCAAAACCAAACTACTGTGTAACCATATTTCAATCACACACATCAAACTGAAAACCAAACTACCAAACACAGGTACAAATAACCATATTTCAAACACACACATCAAACTGAAAACCAAACTACCAAACACAGGTACAAATAACCATATTTCAAGCACACACATCAAACTGAAAACCAAACTACTGTGTAACCATATTTCAAACACACACATCAAACTGAAAACCAAACTACCAAACGCAGTAGGTAGGCATATAAACTTAAAATAAGTTCAAAATAATTATAGGAGAATTATTGGCCCAATGATTGGCCTCTTCATTTTTCACACTCACTCACACAATACATGTCTTCATGCCTCATAGGCTCACCTCAATTTATACAAATGGATTAGAACCCAAGTAGGTTCTAGATCCCTAAACTAACTTCCAAAATATTTCTCATGATCCCTAACATCTCTCATTTAATCTCTTATCTCTAGATAAGAGCTAACTAATCCATAATCTTCTCAAACCTTCCACAATATTATTGGATCTTCTCTTATTTACAATAATCATCATTCTCTCTTAAAACTATTAGAAAAATACATTAATTAATTAAATCCTAACTTTACAAACTAACTCCTCTAATAAACAATTGACCCAAGTTAGGATCACCCACATCAGATCAGCTAGCCATTTTCCAGTAGGATGATCGAAATACATAATGTAATATGTGTTTTACACATTAAAACCCACTTTCACATTCGAAAATAATTTAGAGAACCACTTTTCCTTAATTATTTTTTCTTTACCACTTGAAAATAACGGAGGAACCCATTTAATTAATTTCATGTTTTTGTATTTAGGGTTTTGTGATTCATAATGAATTAAGCAAAGTCTTTCGGTAGAAATCACATAAGAGAAATTTTTAGTGACACGTTTAGAACCAACGAGTGTGGTTCATCATCAAGACCAGATGAAGAAGTAGACTATGGCAAAGGCTTAAATAGAGAGCAATGTAGAAACTATTTTTTTAGTAACAACTATATTTGAACAATAATATTTAAATTGATATTAATTTATTAATATATTAAAATAAAATATTATTAACTAACGATTCATATTAAACATTTAGTTTTTTGAAAATAATATTTAAATTATGATATTAGTTTAATTATTATTAAAACAAATATTAAATAAAGTACGGTATTATTAATCGGCTTAATTTTTGAATAAGATTAATATTTTAAATTATAATATTGTTTATTAATTAATTAAAAACATTTATAAGTAACGACCTATTATTAAACGGTTTATTTTGAGATTAATATTTAAATTATTTATTAATTCAAATATTAAATAACCAAAAACCCAAATTAAAAAGGGTAGTAAAAAATTATAATGAATAAAAAAAACAAATCTTTAATAAATAAAAATAATTAATGGAAATAAAATAAACTAAATTATGACTATATTGATTTAAACTCTGTATATTTTTTTCCAAAAAAACTAATAATTTTATTAATAATAAACCAAAATTCCACCTTCATATTATGGTTACTATAATCCATATAAAATAAAGATGTAAAAAGTTTTTCCTTTCCCCACTTTCTATTATTTTCTTACCAAACATTTCATCAAAATCACCGGGATTGGCTCCAACCACGTCTCTTCTTCCAAGTCAAACACCAGCACCATGTATGGAATCTACCAAATTTGTACACAGTCCATCACCCAACACAATAGACGCCCATTCACAATTTGAGCGTTACAATCTAAGGGTGGGCCAATTTTTAACTTACTGCTAATTTCCTTTGACTCTGGTATCTTCTTCCACGTCAGCTCTTTGAAGTTGTAAACATAAGTGGTTCTTTCAGAATGATAATCGAACGGAATCGACTTCTGGCACAGGACGAGCTTGGGTATACCGTTTTTCCGATCAAACGCGATTCCGGCAATCTCCGAGGGACTTCCCCCGCTGCAGTCATTGTCCGGCGCCGTCACCATCCATCGATCGTTGTGAGAGAGAGGATTGAACACCAGAAATATCCTCTCAGTCGTTGAAGGCCGTAGGAAAGTCTTGTAGCATAAAAACCCGTCGCCGTAAGCAGTCAACGTCCACAGATGGTCGATAACGCCAAACTGCCAAAACGTGCGTCTGGTTTGGCGGTAGAAGGGCGTGCGAGATGGGCGGTTTTTCTCATACTGAATCACAAACTCTAAATCCGAGAGCAGAGATTTAAAATAGTTAGATGAAAATTGCAGAGTGAGCAAATCCTTGGGAGAAAGTCTTTTGAGCACCATAAGTTGAACATTCCAATGAAGTTTAGCCCAAGTATTTTCCATGCTTTCTCTTGCTCCTACTCCTCTTCTCAATATCTATTTTCACCTTCCTTTGTGTGCAGAATTTATAGATTTCTCTTCACACCTTCCTGTGTGTCGCAGAATTTATAAATTTATGAAAAACTGGAATGTTTTCGTAATTTGCTTTTTTTATTATATATAGACTATAATAATTATTAATTAATAATTATTATTTTTTTTCATAGTGAAATATATATTTTTGATTTTTCATTAAAATATTATTCATATTGTAATATAAGTCAATATTTAAAAATAATTGTTGATCTGATCATTTATTGTTAAATAACTATATTAATATTATTTTTAAATTATATATTTTACAAATATTCAATTTCATTATTATCATGATTATTAATTAAATCTAATTCAATAATTCAATATTATTTTAATAAAAATATTAATAAATTGAAATAAAACATAACAAAATAATAATAAATTTATTCAACTAATTTTTAACGGATTATTTTTAATGTAATTTCTAATCGCTAACTCTGGAACTAGATGCATTTTTGTTATTTAAACATTTCCTAACGGCTAACCCTGGAACTAAATGCATTCTTGCTATTTAAACATTGTGATTGATTTTTTCACCTTTGTCTTGAGAATGAACCATGGTTGGAAACGTTGACCAAAAACTCATTATGTGATTAATCTTATTTTATTATTATCAAACTCAGTATGGATCACAAAAGTTAAAATCAAACATGTTTTAGGTTTATTAACGGTAAATTATAATCTTAAAAATACATAAAAACAATTACAAATATTCATTTATTTTTATATTATTATTAAATTAATCTAAACTAATTTGATTCAATATTATTAATTAAAAAAGATAATACATGAAAAACATAACAAAATAATAATAAATTTATTCAACTAATTTTTAACGGATAATTCCTAACAATGAATTTCTAAAGTAATTCCTAACAGCGAACTCTGGAACTAGATGCATTCTTGCTATTTAAAGATTTACTAACGGGTAACTCTCCAACCGATGCATTCTTGCTATTTAAACATTTCCTAACGACTTGGAACTAAATGCATTCTTGCTATCTAAACATTGTGACTGATTTTTTCACCTTTGTCTTGAGAATGAACCATGGTTCGAAATGTCCACCTAAAACACATGATGTGATTAATCCTATTTTATTATTATCAAAATCATTATGGATTACAAAAGTTAAAATCAAACATGTTTGAGGTTTACTAACAGTAAATTATAATTTAAAAGAAAATAAAACAATTACAATAATTCAATTTTTATTATATTATTATTAATTAATCTAACTAATTTGAATTCAATATTATTTTAATTAAAAATATTAATAAATTGAAATAAAACATAACAAAATAATAGTAAATTTATTCAACTAATTTTTAATGGATAATTCCTAATAGCAAATTCCTAACAGCTAACTTTGGAACCAGATGGATTCTTACTATTTAAACATTTCCTAACGGCTAATTCTCGAACTAGATGCATTCTTGCTATTTAAACATTGTGAGTGATTTTTTCACCTTTGTCATGAGAATGAACCATGGTTCGAAACGTGGACCAAAAACTCATGATGTGATTAATCTTATTTTATTATTATCAAAATCAGCATAGATCACAAAAATTAAAATCAAACATATTTTTTCGCCTTTGTCATGTGAATGAACCATGGTTCCAAACGTGGACCAAAAACTCATGATGTGATTAATCTTATTTTATTATTATCAAAATCAGCATGGATCACAAAAATTAAAATCAAACATGTTTTAGGTTTATTAGCGGTAAATATAAAACAATAATAACAAACTATTATTTATTTTAAAATTTACTTTCACATAATAAAATGGAAATTTAATATTCATTAAATTTAATATTTATTTTATTTTACCAAGTTATCTAGTTAATTTATCTTAAACTTCCATCTATTTATTTTTATAACATATTTATATTAATTTAATCTATTATTAGTAAGAAACTAGAGTCTAACATTATCTCAATGTTTGAGACATTTGTTTTGTTCATTTAAGTTTACAAGTAGTATTAGTTGTTTTTTAAATTTATTATCAAATTCCATTTTATATCAAATAAATGTATATCTAATTTATTGTTTAATTTTTCTATATTAAGTTGGTTCGACCAATAGATTATTAGAATAGATAATTTATTTTTTAATTGTTCCAATTTTATTTTCAATTAATATAAAAAGCTCAACACAATTTTGGTATGCAATAATATCTACTTTCCTATGTATTAACATGTTACATTAACATGGTACTAGAAATGATCATGGTTTCATAGCAAGTTTCCAATTTGCTACAAATATTCTTGCATGTGGTTTGGAAGCTACTAATTGAAGTGTAAATGACATCTTGTGGAAAAACTTCTAGGCAAATAAGTCATTTCTTGTTTTAATCTCATAAGGCTAACACATTTCATTAAATGGAGAGTGACTGAACTATTATTATGAATGATGGATTGTAGCTTTGTTGTTGTTTGATACAAACTTTGTTTGTTATAGAAACCTCACTACCACCACCATTATTGTGGTTTACATAGAGATAGAAATATGTGCAACCCAATTAACTTCTAGAGAGAGCATGGAGCTATTATCATTGTAACATGTTGAAGATATAAAATGTGTCATCTACCATGATGTTTCTAGCTCATTGGAGGATTATGTTCATATATTGTGAATATAATTAAATTAGATCACCAAATTCCTTATGCATTTGTTGGTTTGGTTCCAAAATATATTGTTATAGGCGAGAAATAATATGATAATATTATTCAAATCAACTCGCTATAATATTACAAGTAACAATTAGTATTAGCCACAATAATATAGTATAATGTAACAAACTTTTATGGCCAAATCCATGACAAAAATGTGTCTTCACATTCCATAATTTTTGTGTAATCATAGTGTTTTTATTTATTTGAATGCAATAAATAAATAAAATAATAATAATTTTCTTTTAGTTATATATATATATATATATAATCATACAAATTAATTTATTTACACCCATAAATAAATAAAATTTATCTCTATTCTTATATTTTTAGACATCATCTAATCACCCTCGAAATTTATGTGCCCCTAAGAGGAGTTCACAAAAATGAACTTTGATGGCATATCCAAAGGTAACCCTGGAGAGGCGAGATTCATATGCATCTTTAGAGACTACCAAGGTCAGGTAGTCCGACCGTTTGCATCAGATTATGGCATTGCGACTAACAATGAGGCAGAATTCAATGCAATTAAACATGGACTATTAATCACAAGAAGGGAACAAATACAGAAACTGATCGTTGAAGGAGATTCCACCCATGTGGTAGACACCATAAAAAAATTTCATCAAGGAACACACTGGGAAAATATATGTAAGGGTTGGAGAACAACAAGGTAAATCTAGGAAATAGGAGACCTTATCTCAGACATAGAATACATCATTCTTGTAAATGTACGATGCTTAGGTAATGCAACTATTAATTTTCTGACTAATTGGGGGTGCAACAACCCTATAAATTATTTGGATATCTCGGGGGATAGGGCAACCCAAGATGAAGGGATTGCGACCCTGCTGGAGATTCTGAAAAGAGACATGAGTGACAATCAGGGCCCCCGATCGTGGTGTGATGGAAGGAGAGACCCATGCAAGGATCAAAGTAATGATTGAATTGTTGTGGGGTAGGAAAAATTGGTGGCCCACCCAATTTCTCCACACACTCAAGGCATTAAAGGAACTGACAGCCCACAACCAAGTGGTAGATCAAACCTCAGGCACGGTAACATTATTTTTACAAGTGGTAAGTCTGGATTTTTGCATGCAAACGTTATTGTGGTTTAACCTACAGAGCTGTTGAGTGGTGGTAAAGGTTTCTCACAGGATTGGATACCTACGACATAGGTTGAGCACCCAAGGTGACGTCGACAACACGACAACAAGGCAGGGATACTGGTATGTATCTTAGGCCTTCTTAGTTCATGAAATGGCAGTCTTGTTGTAAGGAATGAAGCCATAATGGCAAGGTTTGGTGATGTTATTGCATGGGCTAATTGCGATAGGGTTAATGATCCAGGTGGCTCCAGAGACACACATAGGACAAAGAGGGCTTATGGAAGCTCTAAAACCAAAGTGATCATAATGATTTCGAACTAGGGCCAGAGCATAGATCTTGTCGTCCTAATCACGGTGGTGTGAACGGTTCATCAAACCAAGTCCGTATGCAAATGTTAGAAGCAATCAAAGTTCGATTGACTTTTGCTGACTGGGCAGGCTTAATGAGGAAACTATTTGGACAAAATCTGGCCACTGGATTCTGGCCAACCTAGGCCAGATTCCGAGTGAATTTGTGGCCTGTTTAATTTGTCTCCTTCGGTCATTTTTTGAATTTTCGAAAATGACTAAGTTTGTTTTAGTGAATAAATATATTATATATATATATATATATATATATATATATATATATATATATATTATATATATATATATATATATATATATATATAATTTTGGGGTGGCGGGCCCACCAACCCTCCCACCCCTTCTTATCCCATATATTAAAAATAAAAAATAAATATATTAATTATGGGCCAATGGGCCATGACCCCTGTCGGCCCTCCCTCAACCACCGATTCAAAAAAATTAATTAAGGGGTGGGCAGCCATGACCCCAACAACCCCAGAGCTATTCCACCACACCACTATTAAAAAGTGGGGGCGCGAGCTGTCAACCTTGCCGCCCTCCACACCTTAACATTAACATGTATTGCCAGCGAAAGTTTAGGGGAGCGGGCCACTAGACCGACGAACTTGCCTCCCATTTCAAACATGTAACCATTATGTAATAAAAATAGGGAGGGGTGGGATTTGATCCCTCAACCCGCCCTCAACGATTTTCCTTACTTGCCAATGCGGAAAATGGCCACCATTGGTAGATTAGCCCGCAAAACATTATATCAACATTTTTGGATAGTGCGCCAAGGATATGGAGGAACCAGGAACAAGCATGGAAAATGAGGTCAAATATTTTTTTAATTAATTTTTATGTAGGTGGAACCATGACTGAGCAAAATTTCCAGGAGGGTGAAATTTTTGCAGTGTCCAAATTGGACAAATTTTATGTCAATCCTACACCTCTTGGCGACACGAACCCGATGGCGCAATTAGTTTCTTGATTTAAGCAACAAATTTGTAGAGGACCCAGAAGAGGGAATCTTTGAGGAATCTAGGGGGCATTTAAAAGATTCCTTGAGCCCAAATTTCCACTTATTTAGAAATTTGACATTCGATTTTGCACTATTTGACTCCACAAATCTGATGGTGTTTTTAGATTTTCCATTTTCTCATTCTATTTTCAGCCACTTTTATAAGTGGAGTGCAGGTGTTACCATTCATGTGCGAGCAGTTCTTTCCATGCGATTCGATGCCATGAGATTGATGGCATGAACAACTTCAGTAATTTGACATCCTCTTCTTCATATGGCCCCTAGAAGTGAGGTATATGCAGTGTGTTCATGTACTTCTTTTGTTGTGCATTGTGCTGCATAGATCTTTGGTTGATGCTTGGTGTGGGATCTTGTTTCTTACTCGTTTTCATGATTCCTGCTTGATGTGATACAGATTCATCTGTGTGATGTACTTGTTGTCATGATTCGTCATGTTGTGTTTTGAGATCCCTTTTTTTTATGTTGATGGGATGCTCATGTGGTCGCCATGTATGTTTGCATTGAGAGCCCTTTTATGCCAAGCAGGTGGGATGCTCATGATCATCATGCATGTGTATGTGTCATACTAATAGGAGTCCTTTTTGAGTGAGAGTTCCTATAGCGGAACATATCTTGGAGCCACTCCTGCGTGAGGGCATTTTCCTTGTATGATAGCGACGTCACCTCTTATGTACATCATCATTATTGGCAGCACTTAATGCAGCGGCCTACACCATCTTGACACCGAGGCCCGGAGACGTAGTCCCTCCTAGACGAACTCCGTTATCAACATATTATGTTTTCATGTGTTGATGATTGTCATGTTCCTCTTCTTTACAACATGCACATGTATTCATTTATGTTCTTTTAAAAATGCAATTTAACACATCACGAAAGTAAAAGGCCTTGGAAGGGTCCTTCATCACACGTGGACCTGGATCAAGTGGTATCGGAGCACTCTTTGCGTGGATGTGAATTGCAAGCGCGACCAATGGAACGTGCAGTGACAAAGGATGAAAAAGTGATGTATGCGACCAAGCTCAAAATTTCCAAAAGGGTGGAAATAATGTATGAAACTCTATAGAAAGAGACAAAGGAAAAGGAGTGATTCAACTTCAGTTGCAAGCCACGAAAGAGGCCCTGGAAGAACTGAAGTGCAATAAGCAAAATCTTCAAACAGAGAACACTGAATTGAAGATGTGTCTACATGAAGAGAAAGACGAAAAACATAGTTTGCTATGACAACTCCAAACTAAGGACGAGGCCTTGGAAAAGCTACAACATGACCCATGCAAGGTAAAAAATAATTCTCTGAATTCATGTATGTGTCCTGATGATGATTTCGTTGTTTTTGAAAATCATACCACAGGAATTGGCTCCAAAATGTTGAAGAAAATGGGGTATGAAGGGAAATCCTTGGGCGTTAATGGCCAAGGCATTGTCAACCCCATCAAAGTAGAAGAATTACTCTGCCGAAAAAGACTTGGGTATGTTAGGAAGGAAGTTCGGGAATGCGCCGAGACAGTTAGCGAACTAACAACAACTGATGATGAGAAGCCCTCATCAGTTCTTTCCAAATCGACAGAGGAGGTAAAAGATGTTGATTTTCTTTCGGTTTCGTCGTCACATAGTATGATTTCTGTTGGAGATTTGGAGATCCCAATTACAGCGACAAACATGAGGCTCCTTACCAGGACGAGGCACGAGGAGCAGAAAGAACTTGGTGTTAATAACCATGGAATAACTCAACCTTTAGAGGTTGTGCGTAAACATCAATTTGCAAGCATGGGATACACCAAAGGAGAATGCTTGAAGGTGTCAGATTCTTTCAAGACGTTGTCAAAATCATCGAGGAAAGAGAATGATGGGAGTACATCCCCATCATCCCATGGTAGTTTCCATTGCAAGGAAAGAGTTGAGGCCAAATCTCATCGCCATACTTACACTAGAGACGAAAGCGAAATGTTATGAAACCAGCTCACAAAAAGATAGAAAAGATAGATCAATGCCTTAGAAATAAGCCTCTTTGAGGGGGCAACCTCCTTTACATTACACAAATGAACAATTCTTGGATGATACAAATGACAAGACCTCCTTTCTATATACAGGAGAGTGGGCTTCTATGGGGCACAATAATAATAATATGGGGACTACATAGGCACAAAAATATAATAAGGGGGCTGTACTAATAACAATAAGTGGTTACACTAGTAGTATAAGGACCTAACATGCCCCTCTCCTTAAAAAAGTGTTGTCCTCAATGTTTGAGTAGTTCTTGATGATTCTATATAGAATTCTTGTCCTCCCATGTGGAATCTTCAACAAGTAAGTTCTTCCACTTGATGAGATACTTTGAAATGGATTGATTTCGTAGCTCTCGGGTTCTTGTTTCTATGAATGCTTCAGGTTCCAATATGATTTTTCCATCCTCGTAAAGTTCTGGTAATATTGTTTGAACTGGGATCTTCTGCAACATTTTAATGAGTGGCAACACTTCTTCGTCCTTTTTCCATTCATCCCTTGCTTCATGTATCTAATTTGGTTGGATAATAGAAATAGCAAAAAACAATGCTTCCACATCCTCATCCTTTCTTGAGAGTTCATTTGCAACAACATTTTGCTTCCCTTTTTTGTAGATGATTTCAAAGTCATAACCAACATATTTGTGACCCATTTTTCTATTCTTCTAAAGATAATCTTTGTTCTAAAAAGTATTTAAGACTATCATGATCCATTTACCTTGAAGTGTCTTCCCATTAGGTAAGGTCGCAATTTCCTAAGTGCATGTAATATTTCCAACATTTCCTTCTCATAAATTGCTTGCTTGAGATGTAGCTGTAAAAATACCCAATTGCCTTCATCAAAACTTCTTTCACTGTGATGTTGATCTACCTGTTGTTTCATTCGATTTTTCACTGAAGTGGAATTATCCTTTAAAAGTTGGAGAACTAATTTTTGATGCTCGATGTGATCTTTCACTGCTTGGATATTTTTCTTCTTGATATGTCATTCTATCTTGAGAGTTTGAGGAGTGGTAATTTCTTCGAATGCTTTACAAGATATGGTCAGATTCATTTCTTGACGCTCGATGTGATCTTTCACTTCTTGAACAGTTTTCTTCTTGATATGTCCGTTTATCTTGATAGTTTGAGGAGTGGTAATTCCGGCCAATGCATTACAGGATATGGTCAGGTTCATTTATTGTTTCTCGATGTGATCTTTCACTTCTTGAACCTTTTTCTTCTAGATGTTTCCTTCTATCTTGAGAGTTTGAGGAGTGGTAATTTCTTCGAATGCATTACAAGATATGGTCGGATTCATTTCTTGATGCTCGATGTGATCTTTCACTTGAACCCTTTTCTTCTTGATGTGCCCTTCTATCTTGAGAGTTTGAGGAGTGGTAATTATTGCCAATGATTTACAAGATATGGTTAGATCCATTTATTCTTTCTCTGGGGTTGGTTCCTAGTGTATATCCTCTTCTTTTGATGTTTCTTGATCCTTTTCTTCCTCCTCTTCATAATCTATGTAAAATAATTTCTTCTCAGCACACTTATGACCTTTCGTGCATTTGCTATCACAATTGTAACAAAGCCCTTTTTCTCTTTTTTCTTCCAATTGTTGTGGTGTCAACCTTGTAGGTTTTGGAAGTCTAGGAGAAAAAACACTTCCATAATTATAGTCGTGAGTGGTGGGATTCCTTGTTTCCATAATTTCGCTTTCAATTTTTCTTGCTCACTTGAATGCCTTCTCCAATGAATCAGGTTCCCAAAGAAGAACCTCATGTTGAATGTTATCCTTTAAAGTACCTATGAAGACATCAACCCTTTGCTTCTCTGGAATATCATTTACCCTTATATTCAATTTTTGAAAGTCTTTAATGTGCTTTGCCATTCAACCCTTTTGTTTGAGATTTATTAATTGGCTAAAGAACGTGTTTCTCTTTTTATCCTCAAAATGTGCTATCATTTCCTTTGTGAAAATTGACCAAGTAACCAGTGGTTTACAAGAACAAAGCCCTTTATACCATAAAAATTGATCTGGTTCTAAATATGAAGATGCAATACATACCTTTTGTAACGGTGGTACACCATGTAGATCAAAATATTTCTCCATCTGTAGTATCCAATTTACCGGATCCTTG